>JAODTT010139892.1:0-14329 GCA_025400115.1 Pentamera pediparva
GTGTCTATTCAGTTACATGTGTGGACAAACTGCGCTTGAAATAGCACTGATCAAATTTGCATAAGGACTCGAGGACTCGGACACTGTGACTCGGACTCGTACTCGGAAGCTAGGGACTCGGACTTGGATACCAAGGACTCGGACTCGGATTGAGAGGACTCGACTCCAGCACTGCTAGGCAGGGATGGTGCCAGCAGGGGGTTCTGGTGGGGTGGTGGGGAGTGAAGCATGAAATAAGTAAGAGAAATTGACAAAAAAGAAAAGAAAGAAAGGGGAAAATAAAAGCATGAGAAATATAGGTTTTAGTGTAAGTGTTTAGTCACTGAAACCTACCTTGATTGTCCTGCAGATTACTGGATGCTGCTGTCGATTGCCAAATTGGTAGACTTCATGAACACCCTGAAATTTGCAAAACCAATGTTTTAATATATCCCATTTGCTTGTCTGATCAGGACTTTTGCTGCCTGATAGCACATACTACACACTGTTTGCCCTTCTTGCCCCTTTGGGTGAGCCTCATTTGCATAATTTTCTGCTGTGACTAACAGGATGAATGTCGGCTGGCCACGGCCATGGGAACTATATGCTAATCTATCAAGCTTCGATGCACACTGAAGTAGTAGCATCCTAACCGAATATACAACGAATTACCATTTTGCGAAGAAACATGGGTTATATATCTGGAAACCTGCGATTTACCCTTTGAAGCCTGATATGTTTTTGTTCCCTACAAGATTTGTCTTTGACAAGTATCACGCTATTAGGTCATACATGCTCCAGTGAGCACAATGCATCTCTCTACTCCTATACCCTTGCAGGTTCTTTTGCCAGCTGTCAAACATTTCCCTAACCTCTAGCTCTGCAAGCAACAGTCAACATTGGCGTTAACCGGAGGTTATCATTTTCCTCACACCATTAGCCATCCCTCCCCATGTTTCTCCCCGCACAGTGCCGCTGGCGAGTCGCAGAGCCCCGCATCTAATTGGGAGTCCTCGATCCTTTGAGGAGGCACAGAAGTAGAGAAGAGAGGAAGAGAAATCTTGCCCGTAATCAAAGGTGCTGCTCTCTCTCTGGAACACATGCAAAATATAATTACTGGTTCTGCTTAACAGCTTGGGCAAACAATTTCTCGGTTGTCATCATTTGCAGGCGGCTGTGCGAGGACCGCCGCTAATCCATTTATTAAACAATTTTTGCCTGTGTGAAGTCTGTGGCATATACAGCATGTCATCTCTGGAACGCCAAGGCAGTTTATAGCCGGCTAAGGATGCAATATCGGCAATCACCAAGAGATCACATGCATGGCTAGTACGGGGATGGATTCCCCGAGTTCAATTTGGTTCCAAATCACATTTAACCATGAGATTGAGACAGCCTTAGGCTTCCAGAGGTAGTTTTCCGTGTAGTCAAGGTTGTTTTATATATTGTGGCAAAGATATTGTTAATGATTTCCCAGTTCAGGTAGTTACATTCACGTAGTACCCACACAGGGAGGAAAAGTAGACGCCAATTTTTTATCGCGAAATATCACAGTCTTGCTACACCACTTCATTTTATGCAAACACTCACAGTCACCAGTTTAATCGCACGTGAGGGCAACTTTAGTGATTGTATAGCGATGAGCATCGGATCTGTGACTTCACTCTCGGCCGGCTTCACCGCAATTGGATATGTTACATTGATGCTCTGCAGAAATCAAACGTGATCAGCCCGAGAGAAAACAGCTGGTGAACTAATCAGCCGCTAATTGCGTGATGTCTCGTTATTGATTCTCCCGGACGTCCAGAGTACGGGACTGGAGGGAGGTCAACCTGCAGGGGCTACCTGATAACTGAGGCAGCAAGCAGCTATCCAGTAGGACTCGGCTAAATATTGCTTGTATCGTGCCAGGGTTTCTTTGGAGTCATGGCTCCTCTCGTCCCGGCTGTCGTGTGACTACGCTCCTCTCAGTTGTCGTGTGTTTGTGTCAAGGCATGTGTTTTGACTCACCAAGCAAGCCTAACGCAGAGGATATGCCAGTGTGTAGTTTGGTACCGAAGGAAAGTTAACTGCTTCTTATGCATCAGTGGTGTAGAGATTGCTCCAAGCTCCGTGGTGAGCCCCATTTCAAAGTTCAGTTAGCTGGACTCGAGCAGTGGCATGAATCCAGTGTATGTGTCATAAATTTCCATCTTCCTCCTGTGACTCCCAAGGTTTGATTTCTCAAGGATCCTGCAAAGCATCATTTCGAGAGTAGGAATAACATTCTGTGATATCTTCTTTTCTGCTCACTCCTGGACCTATCCGTCTTATCAGCCCAGGTTCTCCTGTGATTGATATGGATGTGTCATTTTCCAGATGGGGATCGTAAATCCAGCTGCCAGATTTACGATCACGTTTAGGCATTGCCCCATTGGTGAATGAGAGAGGTATCTGATACTGTCAGTTGTGGAGTGTTAGTTTGTTGTTATATCTGCAATTTGCCATCCTCCTTACAGGTTTCGGTTATGTGCGTTAGGATGAATCTTAGAGATAGTAGGAGCGGATAACATGGAAGCTGAATGGATTTCGGTTGCGATATTTCCCTGGAAAGGTTAATCTGATGTAATCTGTAGTGAGTGACTTGAGTGTTCAGTTGTCACGCTCCATTTCATTCCCGGATGCCTGTTTGGAATATTGTCATAGTGTGTGTTGTGATTCATTATAAAGCATCGGTGAGCTTGTATGCAATTTTATCGGATTCGGTGTGTTGAGCTCTGATTTCTTTGTGTGAAATTACTTGTCTTAATTTGCTTCTATATTGGACAGTTTCCTTTTGCTCATCTAACTCAGATGTCCATTTGGGGATTGAGCAGAGTGCATCTACTAGTACCGTGTCCAGTCTATTGTTACAATTCCTCTGCTGAAAGGGGATGTTTGTGGTTGAGGATTCATGGATTCATTCAGTTTACTGAATGTAACATTTCCAGATGGATGCTCGTACACATGCTGATCCTCATTGGTGCATTTCTACTGATACTTATTTTGCTATCATATCTGACAAACTTGATCACAAAAATATCAGCCCTTGTCGAGTCTAAATTATGCGAGCCTATCATTTGACAATCAAACTTTTGAGGAATCACATTCAGGTTTGACAGAGTCTCTATTCGTCATTCCTGCAGTTCAAATTCATCTGATTGTGATGGAATAACTATATATAGTTTCATGGGGACGTTTATCTGATAATTTTCTGGATGCTGCATCGGCTACTAAATAACACAGACATCCAACTGCCATGTCGTTAAAACTTTTATTAACCTGCCTACCTACATCAGCTTCATCTATGACTCGATCCCTAATTACATCAGAGAGGTTCAATAAAATGGATAGTATAATCCAAGGTCTTGCTAACAAGGAATTTGTTCATCTCCAATGTCTCGGAGCAACCGACTACCAAGGTCTTCAAAGCGTGAAGATGATCATCCGCTAATTAGGCTACCTAACTGGGAGATAACAGAATTGTTACGATCCTTCATCTAGTCTCGTGGGGGTAAATCAAAGGGTTATCGCCACTGCCGTTGATTTTGTAATTACTCTCTGGTGGACAGTGAAGTGTCATTCCCATGCAGTTTTGACTGTGGATATAATATTCTCATGAATATTCATTACTCAAGGAAGTGTGGCGAATTCATGCAGAAGGGGAAGCTTTTGTGTAACTTGACGCTTCCTACAGCCACACATGTTGCAGTAAAGGACATGTGTTTCCTCTGTTCAGCCAATTAGTGCCAAGGTGTGGTTCCGTCCAGAGTGTTAGTTTAGGAGTGATGATTTAGAGGTTGCTTGCAGATTGTGGATTTAATTATGGATCTTTGCTCATATAATAGGCCAACTTAATAATGGTAAAACCATGTTTCCTCATCTGAGCTGTAAGATGCACTTTTTGTAGCTAATCATCATCGAGCCATCAGAAGGATTATTTCATAAGCGTTTTTTAGTTCAGGAGTTGTAATTCATAGTGCAGTTTGCTGGAAGAATTGCTGTTTCACTTAATAATCTTTCCTCATGGAAGTGGTAAAGCTGTGTTTCCTCTTCTGAGCTGTAAGGTGAAAGGTGATATGCATTTATTAGTTGGGGACTAGTAACCCATGCTAGAGGTTGCTGGCAAGTCGTTGATATACTTGTGGATCTCTCCTTTTGATGCATAGTTGTTGCAAAGTCTTTCAGACTCCTCTTCAATACTGAGCTGTGAAATGCACGTTTTACAGCTACTCGCGAGTCCCAGTTCTCAAGGCATTTGGTGATAGGTGGTTCATAAGCTTTCCCTAGTTTATCAATCATAATTTGTACTGGAGTTTGTTGGCAGATGGCTGTTTCATTTGTTGATCCATCCTCATATGATGCTAAGTAGTATGGTAACATCATGTCTCCTCTCCTGATACTAAGCTGTAAGATGCCTATTTTGTAGCTCACTTGCCTGTATACTTGAGGCATCCAGTGATAGGTGACCTTACAAGCATTTGTCAGTTCAGGAGTGATAATCTGTATTGGAGTTTGCAGGCAGATTGTGATTTTACTCATTGGATCTCTCCTCAATATGATGCTTAGATAGTTGTAAAGTCATGTTTCCTTGTCTGGTACTGAGCCCTAAGATGTACTGTTTAGCTGATCAACACTTATTTTTGAGGCATTCAGTGATCGGTGATAAGCTTTAGCTAGTTTTGGGGTGTCTAACTAATAGGTTTGCTGGCAGATTTGGTTTCTACCTATGAATCTTCCTTCATTATGATGCTTAGTGGCTGTGAAACCATGTTCCCTTGTCTGGTAACAAAACTGAGCTCTTGTATGTACTCCTCATAGCTCATCAGCCCTCATTTTTGTGGCATATATGGCGTGAATTCATAAGTTAGGAGTGATGTTCACTCATCATTCCTAATTAATCCTCATTTGAAGTTCAGTAGTGGTGAAAGTCTCTGAGATGCATATTTCCGAGCTAATCAGCCCTATTCTTAAGTCATTAGATGATAGGTGACTTCATAAGCATTTGTTAGTTTGGAGTGGTGCCTCTTCTCCTGGAACTAGGCTTTTAGATTCACTCTTTGAGCTTCCCACCCCCTATTTCGAAGCATCTGGTGATTGGTGACTTCACAAGTGTGTCTTAGACTAGGAGTGATATCTCATACTAGAGCTTGCTAGCATACTGCTGTTTTATTTCTTGATATCCCCCATTATGATGCTTATTAATTGTGAAGTCTTGTCTTCTTTTGTGGTACTAAGCTGTTAGATGCGATTTCTCTAACTTCTCAGCCACTATTTTTGAGTCAACCAGGGCTAGGTGATTTTATAAGCTTTTGCTAGTTTAGGAATGAGGTGTTCACTGAGTTTGCTGGCAGATTGCACTTTTCCTCATTGATCTCTCCTCATTTGATGTTTAGTTGTGGTCTCTCCTTCAATTCTGGTAGGCCTACTGAGCTCTCAGATGCATTTTTCCTCGCTAATCATGCAGCCCCCATTCTCGAGGCATCTGGTGATCGGTGACTTCATAAGCATTAATTTGTTAGCTGAGGAGTGATGTTTAGTATCTGTAAGGTCATGTCTCACCTCCTGGAACTAAGCTTTTAGCTTCACTTTTTGAAGCTCATCACTCCCTATTCCTGAGGCATCTGGTGAGAGGTGACTTCATAAGTGTGTCTTGGACTATGAGTGATAACTCATACTAGAGTTAGCTGGCAGACTGCTGCTCTACATTTTGATATTCCGTAGTATGATGCTCAATAATAAGCCAGTTCAGGGTTACAAGTGCGCATGCTCACTGCTGAGCAGGCTGAGGGAATAGAAAACATTTCCCCCATAGGGCTATCATCGCGGCTCATTTTCAAACTGTCACCACTCTTCGAAAACGGAACCAATTCATTTCATTTTTTAGTTTGTCAGTGTTGCTACGTATGGGGGGACATTTGTGAAGTTTCCTGCTGGTAGGATATGAAGTTCTCGTCAGGGGAATTTCGGAAGATCGTTCTGCACACTGTTCGTACAGTGAGTGACTGTGTCAGACTGCCAGCTGTTCCCCCTAGACCTTTGACACCATATCATTATCATATCATTACACTGTAACCCTGAACTGGCTTATTGTAGCAATGTCTTCTCTTCTGGTAATGAGCTGTGAGATGCACTCTTTTCTCCCTAATCAGTCTTAAATTTGAGACATCCATGTGATAGGCGACCTTATAAGCATTTGTTACTTTAGAGTGGTTTTACCCATACTGGAGTTTGCCTGCAACATGGTGATCCGCTAATTGATCTTTCCTCAAAACATAACAACATGCTCCTCAAGCAGCATTAATAACGTGAACTGGAGCGTGCTATGTCATGTTTGGAGTAAGTGCACGAGCCCGTTGGAACTATTCAAGTGTAATCTACCAGTGTTTGTTATACTCATTGCAGGCCTGGGGAAATGTCGGAGGCAATCCCTCAATGTGAACCGTCCCTAAGTGCAAGTGGCTTTTTCCCGTGTTATATGTTTCTTCTGCGGTGTACGGCTGAGCCGTCAGTTGGCTAGGCCAATTACGTTTGTGTATTCTTGCAGCTGATAATGCTATTAGTGGTGTCAGTTATCACTCGCTTATGCTGCTAGTTCCCGCTAGCGTAGCCTAGGCCTCTCTTGTTTGTATTAGGTTGCCTCCTCCCTGTCACTGACTCGGCCTGCCTGAGAGGAAGGAGTCCTTGTTTCTCCTCGTTCTAGACGTCAATGATTGCTCTTACAGTGTTTGAGGAAAGAAATTGCTGCCTGCTGCTGGTGCAAGTGGGCCATCACCAAACAAAAACTATTGTGTTTCTCGAAGAGCCTGCTTGACCTTGTTGATATATCGCTACCAGTGATACCTGCACTTCTGGAGCACGTTTCAAGTTCAGCAATTGCTGTGCATTAATAAACGTCATGAGTAGAAAGTTCATCCATTGACAGTCTGTTTGGAGCTCATCTCAACATGGCCTTGGCTGGCTCTTTGTCAGCATGGCTTATATCCATTTGGAGCATTGAAAGTTCGCTGTACACTGTACTTGAAATCTGCAAGATCTTCCTGCATTTTTAGTGTCTAATGGATTTTTTCCGCAAATGATGCAGCATTTTTCTCATATGGGGCATTCACATATACTGCCGAATCTGGATCACTGATTGCATGGGCAACCTTCTCTCGAATGGAATTTTTACCCTTCCCTCGAATAGATTTTCTATGACCTCTGGGAGGCCAGGATTATTCTCCTCGTTTTGAAGATATCGCCCTTGCCCCAATCCGATTCGAATGTGGTGCTGTTGAGTCACTGAGTAGCTCTTTCGGAAAACTCAGTTTTCGTTCGCAGAAACATTTGACAGTTTAATGCTAAACTAGAGGGAGCCTCACTTCGGGCGAACATCTGCATCAGCCGGGATATCCAATGTACTTTTCACCGGGGATGTACTATCCAACGTCCCTTGAGCCCACTTCGCAGGGCTGGTCGTGTTTCATCGTCTGCTGATTGGTTATGAATCTCTCACCAGCTGGCCAGCCGGTGACCAGATGCGGCCGCAGTGATTATTCCCATGCTGATCTGCACGTTTGATCAGCTGCTGGTTGCGTTACCTCCGTTGCACCCTGTAGCCGGGACTGCGGAGTTATGCCTCGATGAGCACGACTGGCTCTCGTTCCTGGAGTTTGCAGCCTGTGCTCGGCTACATCTGCCACGGTATCCATGATATGTAGGGCGTCGTGGCATACTTTCTCAGACTCTCCTCTACTAGGGATTTCTGATGAGTTATTGTGGTTACAGCAGGTACAGTGTGCGATGTTCTATACACACACTTTCTGCTAATTGATTTGGGCCTATACCTGGCTTCTATTCCAACATGCAGTTGGGGCTTTTGTGATGCAGACACTCTTTTGTGATACCGCATGGATTGTTTTGTATCACACTTTAAAAGGATATTCGTCAAACGGACTAGTGTCTTCTATTTTGTGATCGTAGAAATCTTTCTACACCCTTTTCTACACCATATCCCACTGATGCTGAGCACATTTGGAATGGATTTGTGGAGTGTGTAGCATTCCTGACAATATTTAGAATTTCTATTTTCAGGTGAAGGGATCGTTAGTTATCTTCTTATCCTAACCCATTGCTTTAAGCAGATTCACAAACTGCCAGAAAGGAAACACTTTGACTGAACTATTCTTCTCATTGATTTAAGGCTCTACCCTGTAGTCACATAAGGCCCATACCAGTACAAGTTAGAAATTTAAAGCTATAACTCTGTTTCATTCTCTCTTCAATTAGTGTTGTTCCACATGCAGGTAATGGGATTGCATATCAGTCATGATAAAGTTGGTTTCTGAACAGCATGTGATAGGGTCTCTGGGAAAACTTTCGGGACTGTCCCATCTTCTAGTTTGCGCCACGTCTTGCTAGATTTGGAGGTACTCCATGCAACTGCCCCGGAGTTGACTGTATTTGCAGTACTGCTCATCCCCATATGCAGTAATGCTTGAGGAACATACCAGCAGAATTAACAGGACTGTGCAATATTTATGCCTCAGCCCACAGGGAGTGGTATCCATATCCATACAGTCTCACGCCTGCCCCAGTAGGATTTTTTTTTCGACGACCACATATGGCAGAGCGCAAAAACATCACTTCCCACAAGTGTACCCGGCTGCTGACTTGTGTAATCAATAAATTCTCCACGGGAGCTTGTCTCTTCGAACTTCTCTGATTCCTTGGGAACGGATAATTATTTCTTGGACAATAAAGAGACTCTGCTGAGCTGTAGTCATTCCATTTGGCACCATGTTCTCCATGTTCCAGTCTTCATTCCGGAGGGGGCAGACTTCTTTTCGCCGTCGGACGATGAGAGTGGGGAGGGTCGTGAAGTCCGGCCTCAAGAAAAGTAAGTACAGTCTCAAGGATGTATTCATATGCGACAATCACTACCCTACTTTATGTTTGGAAATAGACAAATGTGCAAAATGGGAGGGGTTATTTCAGTAGTCGGCTCAAGGGGGCCGTGTGTTCAGACTCAAAGCTGTCTGCATATGAACCAGATGAAGGTAAGCCTTCAGTTTTCAAGTTAAGGTTTCTATTGCAAGGGAACATACAACATAGCTGCTGTCTCAATTGTACTCTGTTCTCTCAGGAAACCAATACGATACAAGCAATATTGAGAGGGTGTACATTTCAGAGGGGGCATAATCAAAGCAAATACGGTAGGGTAGTTATTGTGATACTACATGTCAGTTCCCCCACTGAAATATCAGCCCCTGGTTCCTCTTCCGCAGTTGCGTATGTGGAGATTTGTCTTGGAGGGGGTTTTGAGGTCGAGACCCGAGGGAAGAATTAAGGACAGCTGGGGGTTCTAATTGAGAAATGGGTACCATAATCAATGTGTATACATGTTTTTGATTTTAGAGGCATACATATAGGACCATAGAGTAATTAGGACAGTACCATGCAACAAGGTGATCCACTGCACTCGATCCTCACCTTTCAAGTGCATCCTAATAGCAGTTGCCCTAGCTGACTTCATCCTAATCAGGCTGCTTCCGCTACTCGGCACTCGACTGTGCATAGTTAAATGCGTAGGAACACTCATATTTGTTACGCACGTTTATGTATTACAAGAAGTCTATCGTTACTCCTTTGACTTTCAAGATCAATATTGCAAGCTTTTCTACAGGTGACCTCATTTATTAGTGACGCAAACTCAAGTGAGTCATCCGAATGCACCACATCTCACATGCTACAAAATAGACTTTGCTAAGTCCAGTCTCGCAGCTGTCTGCATATGAACCAGATGAAGATAAGCCTCTAGTTTACAAGTTAAGGTTACTATTGCAAGGAATCATACAACGTAGCTGCTATCTTAATTGTACTCTGTTCTCTCGGAAACCCAGTACGATACAAGCAATATTAAGGGGGGTGTACATTTGAGAGGGAGCGTAATTGGAGCAAATACAGTAGGTTGGTTTTTGTGATACTACAAGTGTTCCCCCACTGAAATATCAGCCCCTCGTTCCTCTACCACAGTTGCGTACAGAGAGATTTGTCTTGGGGAGGGTTTTGAGGTCAAGTCCCGAGGGAAGTGTGTTCCACAAATGGCCTTACCAAAAAGGCCTCCATAGACACATTCTACTGCACTATTTGTTGAATGACAGCTGCAGAACTTCTACTGATTGGTAAAAAGTTGTTTTTGTGTTGAATATTCATTGGTCACTTGGGTCATGGGGAGAGGGGGTTCTGACCCACAAAACACCCTCGGTGCATACACCTCTCCGCCATATCAACAAGGAGTCTCTTGGAGCTATATAGCAGCCTGTGAATGAGCAGAAGTACAGAAATGCCAAAATGCATAATTCCACCATACTCAAAATCTTCTTCCTCTCTTATTCAAAATACTCCACTGTGGAAGTAGAGAGCCTCCAGGCGTAATAAATAATGTCACTAGAAGCTATCAAGAGGAATCCCTTTGGGAGCGAATCGATTCTAATTGCTTTCACCATTTTGAATTTATAATAGTGCTCTTCTCTGTTTTGGAATTGTCTCAGTGGGTTGCTAATTTGCTCAATGACTTCCAGAGATGATTTGCTACCCCTGGATTTGGTGAAAATTGGTCGCTATAGATAAAGGATTAGATATATATCATTGGAAATCTGGGTTCAAGCAACGGTGTAATTTAATGACGCGATTGATTTCAGATCGAGCGATTGCGATGTGATATATATTGCCTAATAAGGGGTTCTGCCCATAGCTCCGTTAATCATATTTGAGATGATATCGAGAAGACGTAATGGTATTTGAATTGGGTAGAGGGTTCAGGCAAAGTTCAAGCCTAGCACTAGGCCTATACCGAAAACAGAATCACAGATAATTACTGGGATAGTAGCCATACAATTTTTTTTTTTAGTTGCTGTTGGAATTGTTTGGCATGCTGGATTCCTAAACAGGCCAAAGCCAAATATGAACACGTTTAGCATATTGGCAAATTGGTGTTCTGTATTCAGCCTAGCTATGATCAGGCCTGTTTATACAATAGTGATTCTTATGGTAGTCTTCAAACATTGGCCAATCGAGCAAATTCCAAAGGTCCTGAAACAAAAAGTCCACGAAATTACACAATGTTACACTGTCGTCAGAATTTCCAGATTCATCCCGACTGTCTTCGAATTGAGGGATTGAAAGGACATCATATTTTATTTAAAAATGAATGAAATTCATTTCAAAATAAATCTTTAGTGTCCTTTTGTGAAATGTATTTTCAAGTAATTCTGTAGTTGAGGGAACATCTACCCCAGGCATTCTCAACTGGCGTCGCACCTGCCATTTGTGGCGCATCTTGTGCTTGCCGAGAGGGTGTGCCACAGAATTTGAGCGAAATAAGAACAATAGTTGGAAAGATTAGAACATCTACCCCAGGCATTCTCAACTGGCATCGCACATGCCATTTGTGGCGCATCTTGTGCTTGCTAAGTGGGTGTGCCACAGAATTTGAGAAAAATAAAAACAATAGTTGGAAAGAGTAAAACATCTACCCCAGGCATTCTCAACTGGCGTCGCACGTGTCATTTGTGGCGCATGTTGTGCTTGCTATAAAGAGGGTGTGCCACAGAATTTGAGCAAAATAAAAACGATAGTTGGAACGAGTAAAACATCTACCCCAGGCATTCTCAACTGGAGTCGCACATGCCATTTGTGGCGCATCTTGTGCTTCCTGAGTGGGTGTGCCACAGAATTTGAGCAAAATAAAACTAATAGTTCGAAAAAGTAAAACACACTACCCCAGGCATTCTCAACTGGCGACACACATGCCATTTGTGGCGCCCTCTTGTGCTTGCTAAGTGGTTTGCCACAGAATTTGAGCAAAATAAAAACAATAGTTGGAAAGAGTAGCATGGTTCATTCTGGGAGAGTGAGATGAGACTGGCATAAAGTAGGGCCAAGGACAGCCATTTGAAGTCACTAAAATGCTCCCAAGAAGTCAAAGTGACAGAATCATAGTTCAATTGACCACCAACCATGTAAAACTGCTCGTTGAATCGCTCTACGCCCAGAACAGCTGACCTGCAATCGAGTACCCTAAAGGTGAGATTCCAGATGCGGATGCGGGATGCGGTATAAATTTGAAAGTCACACTTTTGCAAAGAATGAGCATTTTCCAGGTAGGAAAAAGATGTAGGCCTATGATGAGGCGGAAAGACAATAAATGTGTAGCAGCTCATTAAGACGTTAACTAGCTAAGATCTTCTGCGGTATGCGGCATCCATGCTGCATTGGTACGCATGGTACTTTTGCCTTCTCAATGTCCATTCGATATCACGCGAATTAATTTCTGCCACCATGGAACTTGTATTTTTTTTCCACAACCCAAATACAGCTTATTAGGGCACTAATTCCACATTTGTGTGAAGTGACATCTTTGGTGTCTTACCAAACCCCGCATCCTCGCTTATGGAATCTCGCCTTAACATGGTTGGTAATCACAGCATGGAATTCCAGGTATCCTAAAGATGAGCTCTCGATGGTTTCTTAAGCTTGAATCCTTCTACATCATTGTGAACTGTTCTGCTATGTATACGGTACATATTATTATTATTGTACATTAATTGTGGAAAAAAAAATGAAATGAAATGAAATCTGCATAGTGCAGTGCGCTTGATCAAGGCCAAACTACTAAAAAATAGTTGTTCAACGTCGTTGAAGCATCATAGAATGTGCATGCAATCATCTCCTGATGACAGCTTTTCCCTCACAATATTCACCAGATTCACTTTAGAACATCTGATCTACCCTAAATAAACCTACTGTTTTCAATAAATCACCCCCTTACAATTTGTTTTCCATGACAGGGCAATGGGAGGGGTATTGTGCAATGGACATCTGTTTTCCAAGGACAGGTTGACAGACAACATATTTTTAGGTTTGGCGTCCAGAGGCGTATGTACACTAATTTGCAAATCAACCGATTGGAGGCTTTGGGACCACCTTTTAGGAGACCAACTTCCATTTTCACTTCTCTGGAATATGGAATCCAAAATTCCTCATTTGATCCTCCCATTTATGGCCTGCGGCCTGCCTTGTATGTGATGGGTCGGCAAGTCCCGCCTCCTTTCTCCTGCTGTTTCATCGTTTCCTCTTGTCATTCCACTGGTATCCATGTGAGACGTCAGGCAGATTGACCTCCTGGTGCACGTTATAACCAACGTTCGATGAAAACATTGATGAAAATATTTTATAACTATTTTCTCAAAACATTTCATGATGATTTTCTGAAAACCTTTGATGATGATTTCTTTCTGAAAACATTTTGTGCTGCTGAAGTGCTTCTGAACACATTTAGGAGTTATAAAAACATTCTTTGAATGTTCTATCAAATTGTTTTTGAAGACCTTCTGGGAACATTTTCATTACTCACAACATTTTGAAACATTTTACAATGTTTCTAAAGCCTGTGTTTCTGCACACTCATTACCCATGGTGCTAACCAGTTTGAGGGTTTGCACCAGGCCTCATGCCATCCAAATCCAAATAAAATATGGTGCTTATTCTCTCATCGCAAGAAAACAGAAGGTATAGTGCTCAGTTTTAATGCAAAATGCAGTGATGACTTCGCATCCGTTCGGAGCTCGGTATTCCTGGCCTGTGGCGCTCTCAGCAAGTACTGGTTGAGGTAGTCGCTCCCTTGCATGCATTTGAATTTTGAATCATTGGGCACTTTTATCGCTTGAGAGGGTCGAGCAGCGTCTGGTGTGTGCTTGCCCCAAGCTCATCTCCCGGCAAGGACATGCCTAACTGGCTGACCTGCATCCCCCTCTCTTGTCTGTTTTGTTTTGGCACATTGGAATCTCCTGGAGGTACATGATTGGATGTTTACCAGTCGAACCTCACCTCCAGTTATCCCGGTGAAATATTTCAAAGTGGTATTCTACTGCAGTCGATTGGAAGACAATAAAAGACTGGGAAATGTTGATAGTGTTGGTTGAGAGCGTGTTGTGCCGGAGGTTTGACATGAGTATCGAGTGGTTCTGATAGTTTCATCAGTGGATGGATTCTGCATGGGTTTTTCAAGAGGCAATATCATCTGGTAACAACTGGTGAAAAATGACAGCGTCATTTAATGACGTCACAACAAACAAAAATTCTGGCTATCGATATGGTATATTGTCACTATAAGTCAATGCAAAATTTGTCATGATATACCATACGCAGGACAATTCCTTTGGCAAACCGAACCTCCCATTATTTGCCATACATGTGTGGTGAGACAATATTATCGCCTAAATAAATATAACAAAGGTGTGGTCCCATGATCATTTTGATCATTTTTTTATTCGATATGTAAGATATGTCA
>JAODTT010141003.1:0-14296 GCA_025400115.1 Pentamera pediparva
CTGCATCCTCCGTATTCGAGCAACCAAGAGTCACATCCGTTGCCTTGTTTTTCGGTGCAGCATTCTCGTTCTCTGACAAAGAGACCAGATGCTTCTCATTTGGAGGGCTCTCATGAACAAATTCTTCCTCTTCTTGATCCTCGGTCGATACACTCCCCTTTTTGAAGGAAGGCTTTGCAGCTATGGGGTTAACCTCAGACACTGTATCACCACTGACAGATGCCAGTCCTCTGTGCACATCATTCTCACTTTTCTCCCCACCTGGTGCCTCTCCAGATGGTGATAGCTTCTCACCCACCGACCCACAAATACCCTCCTGGTAATCGCTGTTCTGGGTTTGAGCTGCCTCCAAGTCACTGACGCATTTGTCCTCGGCAAAAGTTTGCTGCTTTTCCGAGCATGCCGTGTCTGCCACAGGAGCCTTACTGGTGTTCCCCGTTCCCGTGGAGCCATCTTTTTCCGTTGGCGTTTCATGACCAGCAGAGCGAGGAGGAGCCCTGGAACAACTCCCATCTGTTATGTCATTCATTTCACATTCGTTATTAGATATCACTTTCTGTTCTGTAGTGGAAGCAGTTACTCCAGGTGTCTGCTGCTTCTCCGAGCATGCTGTGTTTGCAGGAGGAGCACCACTGAGGTTTCCCGTCACCGTGGAGGCATCTCTTTCTGTTGACAGTTCATGCTCAGCAGAGTGAGGAGGAACCCTGGAGCAACTCCCATCTGTGATGTCATTCATTCCACATTCATTACCAGATATCACCTTCTGTTCTGTAGTGGAAGCAGTAACTCCAGGTGTCTGCTGCTTCTCCGAGCATGCTGTGTTTGCAGGAGGAGCATCACTGGGGTTTCCTGTCACCGTGGAGGCATCACATTCAGTTGACGTTCCATGCCCAGCAGAGTGAGAAGCCCTGGAACAACTACTGTCCCTGATGTCATTCAGTTCACATTCGTTACCAGATATCACCTTCTGTCCTGTAGTGGGAGCAGCAACTTCAGGTGTCTGCTGCTTCTCCGAGCATGTTGTGTTTGCAGCAGGAGCCTCACTGTGGTTACCTGTTTCCATGGAGACAACACTTTCAGTTGAGGTTTCTTGACCAGCAGAGTGAGAAGCCCTGGAACGGTAGCTGTCATTCCCAATGACCTCCTCAGAATCATCACTTTCATCACTATCCATCCCCAAGTCAAAATTCTTTTGCCTCCATGAATCACTAGCCTCCCCCTCCTGCGACTTACAAAATCTGTCTTCGTCGAGGCTTTCTTTGTGGTCAACACATTCTTCGTCTTTTTTCAGCAGCTCGTCGAACTGTGCAGAACTTCCCAGGCACCCAAGCAGAGTGCCTCCTTCGTTTGGAGTAGGAGGAGAACCATTACTTCCGGTGATTCTTGCTAACTTAAGCTCATCCCTATGGTCTGTTGGATTTCTAGCCTCTGCCTCGGTCTCATTGTTCCCATCTGGTTCGGAGTCGACACTTATACCTTTGCTTTTCGACAGCTCGTCAAACTGTGCAGAACTCCCCGGGCACCCAATAAGTTCCTCAGACTCATCAATGTTCCTGCTTGGGCTTGAAATGTTCTCCCTCAATGCATCAGCAGCTTTCTTCCCCTTCTGTAGCTCGGAGCACGTCTCTTCTTCTTCAAGGTTCCCGGTGTGTTTGCTGTCCATACTCTCACTCTTCCTTTCAAGCAGTTCCTTAGACACTGCAGTTCCTGAGCACCCTGGAATTGAACTTGCCGTGTCTGGTTCGCTGCCCGAACATTGCTCCCTTCTTCCTTCCACTTGATCACACTCTGAGCTGGCTTCACTCCTGTTCCCTGACGGTACTTGCCGACTCTTTTCACATCGCACAGTCTGTGGCAGTTCCTTAACATCACTTTCATAAACTGACTCATCAGGTTTGCTATCAAACTTTGTAGATGCCTCGACTGTTTCAGAGTTTCCTCCGATCTCAGCAACATTTTCTTTGATTCCCACATCGTTTTTGTCCCCAGTTTTAGTGGTTTCATCTTTCGTTCTGTCCAAATCTTTCCCAGTTTCAGAGGCTGTTTGTGGAATGTTCTGAGTAGTTCCTGTATCGTTGAGGTTGTGGCCAGACAACGCTGTGTGAAATGGTTCATCCAGTTGTCTTGAAGCAACTTTGCTAGGTTTCTCTCCATTCTTACTGACAGTCACGCCTTCCAATTGTTCTTGAAATGGGTCATCCAGTTGTCTTGAAGCAACTCTGCTAGGTTTCTCCCCGTTCTTACCAACACTAACACCTTCCAATTGACTTCTGCTTATTTCCCTTGCCTTCGCCTTTGGCACAGATGTGGATTCCGGAACCTTGAAGTTGTCAAACCTCTTGCTCCGATTGGTGTCACTACCTCCAAAAGTATCCTCATCGAGAGAGCCCTCCTCAGCACTTGTTTTCTTGTCACCAGATTTGGAGATTCTGTCTGCCACCGTTCTTGTGACCTCTTTGTTGGTCACATCATTTGTTAGGTCAATCAATGGAGTTGAGGCATCTGTCAAGTCAATGAATGCAGAGATGTGCCTCGGGTGCGAAGAACTTGTCTTGGCCTTTACAAGCCTCCCCAGCTCTCTCCGCTCACTCTCTATGATGTCCAGATTGCTCGGGCCACTCTGGGAGGACCCAGATGCCACTTGCAGAGGCAGTCTGCCAGGGGCTGAAGATGCTGACACTATCAGGAAAGTGGACTCAAACAGGCCAATTATACGCAGCTTCTTTGTGCAGTTTTTTGCCACAGAGCTGGAGACATTGATGCACTTTGCGATCTGCGTATGCTTCTTGAACCTCAGCCTCTGAATAATGCAGTTACACACCCTGACAACTCCCCGAGGTTTCATTGTCGCAGCCATGTTGCAGATGACTTGAAAGATCGGTTTCTCCTGCCAATCCTGGGGAATGTTCGACAGCACATCAATGAGCAAATGGAATGACCGGTTTGGATTGTGAGGGTGGTAGTTGGGTACGAAGATGCTCGCCTTTCTGTGTTTTTGGTATGGCTGCACTGACTGACGTTTTCGAGCAACAGCATCGCCCGCAAGCTGGCAGAGAGGGAGCACATCTTGTTTTTCTGCTATCTTCGCTGGCACAGTGGCTGGTTTTGCTTTGCCAGGCACAACGTTAGACTTAGGTGCCTGTTGAATGGCAGGGGCAGTACCCTTGACAGAGCTCATTGGCACAAGGAGAAGTGGCTTCCCATTTTTATCTTTGAACCAATAGGCTGGTACACTCCTGACGGGTCCCGGCTGTGCTCCCACGACAGAGGTTGCGGACTTTGCTCCCTGGACAGATGACGTGGCAGTGACGCCTTGACCTAGTGGGTTCAAGCTCTTTGAGGCTATGAATGGAAACCGGGGTAGAATGAAAGCTGGTTTTTTCACCCCTGACTGTCCGGCTTCTGACTGGGGGACCTGTGCTAGGGGAGCAGAATTACCTGCAGGAAGCACAGAAGGTGGTTTGCTTGATGCCGCTGGCTTATTTTGAAGCAGTTTGACTGCAGTCTGTGATACAGGGTGACCAAAGACAAGTTTCTGCTGGCCACCGCCAGTTAGGAGCACAAGTGGAACTTGATTCAGGGGCACTGACCCTGTCGTCTTTGGTGAAGGCTGTGCTGCTGGGGGATCCGTTTTCTGAGCTGCCACTGCGGGAAGATTTTTCAGGACAAAGACCGTATTCTTGTCGGCGCTGCTCAGCTGTTTGGGCGATGGTGAAATTGGTATACCCACCAAACCAGCAGATGTCGGTTGGCTCTGCAACACTGGGACCATGACTTTGTTTGTTGATGTAGCTGGAAGGAAGCTTCGAGATGAAAGAACTGGTGGGCTAATCGTACTAGTGGTCACTGGTACATTGCACATCACTGATGAAGACTGTGAAGTGACTGCGGAGACTGCAGGTACTGCCTCATCTGTGTTTTTCTCAAGGCTCGACAAAAGCTGATAGCCTGCGCTGGACATCGTCCGACGGGTCAGCTGGGAAGCCAGTGAATTCGGTGGATCAGTTTCCAACCCAGGGGTCGAGCTGCTGGATTCCACACCGGATATGTTCCTCAGCACCACGCTATTTGCAAAATGCTCCTGGAGAAGTTGGTTGACCTGACTCCCAAGGACTCCAGAGGGGCTTGATGACGAGATGAAGGAGAGCGGTTTGCAAGGATTGGAGTCAGTCTCTCGACGCTGTGCCTTGATCGGCTCTTTGGCAGGCCTGGTTGCAGTTATTGCTCTCTTTCTTCCCTCAAATGGAACTAGATCAACTGAAGGAACACCGTTTGTTCCAACAGCATCACTGGAAGCAGGAGTGGTGCTCTCGCCATCGTTTCCAGAAGCCGAGCTTCTGACCACCTTCTCTGCATCATTTGTTTCACTGGTGTCAGATTCGGTTGGAATATTCCTCACTACTATTGCCTCCCTCACAACATCTCTTTCCTCAGTTGGCATCACATCAGCAGATAAAACAGGAGTGCTTGCTCCTCTCGAATCAGTTGAGAAAGCAATGTTGTTCTCACGATCATCTCTGGAGGCACCTTCTTCAGCATCCTTGGATACTTTCATCCGGTACCGGTGGCTCTGGACCAGCATCTTGTCTACCCTTTTGAGCATCCTCAAGCCAATCTCGTCCTCATCATCCACACCACCTCCAGCCCCGGGAGAAGACTGCAGAGCATATCCACCAGATGTCCGCACAACTTTCAGAGGGGGGATGCTTGCTGCAGCATTAGAGTCACCCTTAGCATCAGCCTCTCGCTTTGTTCCGTTTCTCCGTTCCTCCATCTTGTTCGCATATCGGATATGCTTGGCAATGTATATTCGCCCCCTCGCAAATCCGAGGTCTCTCCTGAAAGGCTTTGTCGTTGACTTTGTCGGTTCTTTCATACTTCCTGAAACCACATTAGCAACTGTTTTTTCAGTGGTGGCACTGGCAGGTTGTTTGCCAGGCCCCATAATAGGCTCTGGTGTATCGCTTCTCGATGGCGGAGGCGACTCTGATGGATCGAGCTTTCTCTTTTTGTTATCACTCCTGTCCGACAGCAAGCCAGCCCCGTCATAGAACACCATGCCCCCTTCACGGAAAATTGCTGGCCTCTTCCTCGCTCGTAATATCCTCAGACTTGGAAATCGTTCACACGAGCATTCAAACATGCACTCCACTTTTCCGCAGTGATGAGGTGTTGCAGTCTCGGTGGCAGCTTCCTCAAGACTGTCACAGATACAGCCCAGCCGGCAGAAGTCATTGCCACAGAGGGCAGGGCTTCCCGGAATGTTGTCATAGTCTCTTGGCATTGGATACTCAGGGGGGTGCTGTCGTTCCTTCAACAGCTGCTTTCTCCTCTTCCGAGTCATCTTCGGGCTGAGAAGGTTTGTGGATTCCTTGCTCCTTGGTCTGAATGTTGGCGAGGTGGGGCCTCCAACAATTTCGTTGGTAAGCTGGACGGGCCTGTATCGTTTCTGATTTGCAGCAAATTTTGAATTTTCTGAGGACTTTCCTCGCGACACCTTGACACTACTTAATGATAGATCAGGATCAGTAGCCTTTTTGACATTGCAAACAAGTCTGTCTAAGGATTGTGATGTTTTAGACTGATGTGCTGGTGGTGGTACTGTGCTGTTCCTGCTGGAAAGAACTTGCCCCTCTGTCCCTCGCTTCAAACAAACAAATTCAGCTGCATTCTTCTTCAGTAGTTTTGTTCTTAGCTTAGTAACAGCGCCGGAAGTTTTCAATGTAGTGTTCGGGGATGATGGCATGAACCTCTTGCTGTTTGGCTTTCCTGGATCAGTTTTGTGTGAGCCGATACTATATCTCTTGAAGGAGGCAGTGCTCTTAGACTTCCCCTTGACCAGTGAGGAGAAGGAGATCTCCTGGATCGCAGAATTCAACTTGTCCATATGTCTGCGGGGTGCAGCTTTCCTCTCCTTATCTTTGGTGACTGCTATTGGGTTCTTCTTCTCAGCACTCACTTCTTGAAGGTATGTATCCAACTTAGAACTGAAAAATGCAGATGTCTGGCTGATCACTGGCTTCTCAAATGGCTTGAATACTGCATTCTCCTTTGCAAGAATCTCCTGCATGTCATCTTTCCCACTTTGTGCCTCTTCTGTCTCTCTGTCCTTGGATGTCTCTTGGTCTTTCGACTTCCTGATGGTATCTGGCATCTGAACGGCTATTTCCCGGACCAGGCGCCCTGTCTTTGGTGGTGCTGCATTCTTGTCATTACTGCTGCTTTCAACGACACTTGGACCTTGCTCGCGAATACCAGGTCTACTTTGAAGATTTTTGTTTGATTCCTCCTGTTCTGTTATTGGCTGTCCAGCAAACACCTCTGCCAAAGATTCGGTAGCATCGGTTAGCAAATCCCCAGTGTCCTCATCTTCATCTGAGGAGTAGCCTCCAACTGATGGAGAGGGAGAGTGTTGCAGCATTTCAACAGGACTTGGTGTAGACCTGGCAGGTCTTTTCTTGCTTGGTTTCTTATCCTTCTTTGGGTGTTTCCTCTTGCCATCCAGCTCGATGTCCAGAAGTTCAAGGTCGATAAGGAGTGGGATGCCATAGTCGAGACTCCGTTTGATGCTGACTCCTCGCTTCAGAAGAGCAGGGTGCAGGATCTCGTGCCTCTTTTGGGTCATGAGATCCTGAAAGAACTGTTCTTCATACTTTTCAATCAACTTTTCTGATTGTTCTTTGAGAGCTGTTGGAAAGATGTTTTTGGGCTTCGGTGGCGTCTTCTTGAGAGGTTTCTTCTTCTTTGACATCGCCCAGGAAATGCCTGTCCCAGCAGATGCGGTCTTCTTCTTACTCTTGGCACTTTTACCCCTTTTAGCAGAGATAAATGACACAAGATCATCTTTGGTAGCGAAGGACACAAAAGAGAATCCATCGATCACATCAACATCTCCATCCATGTCAGGCGCATCCTTTACACCATCAGAGAATGTGGCCGCTGCAGGTCCAATTCTCTCTGGCATCTCTCCACTCTCTTCTGCAACAGGGGAGCGAGGAGTTGATGAGGATCTGCATCCAGGATGTACATCAAATCCCACTAAAGATGGATGTTCTATCACGCTAGAATGAGAATTTGTCGTTTTGCTGGGAATTGTGCTTCCTTCGCTCTGTTGAACCTCTCCTACTGTAGCATTTGAAGATCCTTCCCCCATGCCGTGCTCGGGTAGGTTTAGACTATTTGCAGCATCTCCTGTTGTCTCCACATTCTTACTTTGGTCCTCCTTGGCTAGCACACTCTTAACACAAACGATCACAGGCATGCTGCACTCATCGCTACTGCTAGAGTTGTAATCCCGTCGTGTGTAGGTGCTATCAATCCGGTCCAAAAGTGGTGGCTCCTCCTCGCTCTGATTGCCGCCAGTGAGAGAGGAGCTATCTAGAGGCATTTTGAAGACATCTGACCCACTTCCATCAAGAGTCGCAGGCTGGGGCTCACCACTATCCAATGCACTGGGTTCTTTCATGCTAGATTCCATGGCAGTTTTGTCACATGCATCACTCATGGTATCCAGTTCTGACAAAGCCTGCCCATCACCCCCTTGCAAATGATTGAGCTGCGAAGGTCCTGGTACACTAATGCCTGCAGAACTGTCTGTTGGCATCGCCCCACCAGAGGTCACATCAAGCTTCTTGAGATGCAGAGACATATAGGTCATCTTACCCAAGTTGGAAGAATTGTCTGGCAGTATTCTTGGAGGATGACCATCAGTTTCCTCGTCTTCTGTTATCCCAATGACATCACTCTCACTGGTTACCTGTGTGGTGTCATCGTCCAATAGATCAGTTGCCGCAGCACAATCGTCTTGTGGTAAATCACCCTTTTTTTCCATCTCCAAAGATTTATCCTCCTGGCCACCAATATTGCTGATCCTCTCAGCATTAGTTGGTAAGTCAACCTTGGTTGATGCCACTTTCCCTTCCAGACTTTTTTTAGTTTCATCTGAGCCAACCACTCTCTGATCATCTGCATCAAGTATCTGGGAGATGTCCTGGCCTTCATTTTCTACAATTGCTGGCAATTTAGTAGGAATCTCGGTTTGTACATTGACATCCCCCTCAGCTTCTGCATGGGTCAATTCACTGATTCCCTCAGTACTAGCTGATAAGTTGACCTCTGTTGATGCAACCTTTGCCTTCTCAAGACTTTCCTCATTTCTGTAAGAGTCAACTGCTTCTTTATTGTCAGCATTGAATATTCGGAAAATATTCTCTGAATCATCCTCAACATCATCTGTCAATTGGGTAGAACTCTTGCTCTGTGCTCTGACATCCCCCTCCACTTCTGGATGAACTGAACTATCCATACCCTCAGTACCATCAGGTAAGTCAACCTCAGTTGATGGAACCTTAGTCTTTTCCAGACTCTCCTCGATTCTGTCAGATCCATCATATTTCTCATTGTCTGCATTCAATAATGGGAAAATGTTCTGGGAATCATCCTCAACACTCTCTGTCAATCGGGTAGAACTCTTGCTTCGCATTTTGACATCCCCCTCAGCTTCTGGATGAACTGAACCATCAATTCCCTCAGTACTAGCAGGTAAGTCAACCTCAGTCGATGGAACCTTAGTCTTTTCCAGACTCTCCTCAGTTTTGTCAGAGTCAACAGATGTCTGATTATCCGCATCAAATAGTTGGAAGATGTTCTGGGAATCATCTTCAACACCCTCTGTCAATTGAGTAGAAACCTCACTTTGCACTCTGGCAGCTTCTGGATAAACTGAAGTTGACACTGAACCACTGCTTCCCTCAGTACTAGCTTTCTGTACTGCTTTCTGATTGTCAGCATGAAATATTTGGAATATATTCTCGGAATCATCCTCAACACCCGTTGCCAACCGAGAAGAACCTTTGCTCTTCACATCCACCTCAGCTCCTGCAAGAACCAAATTACCACCACCATCTCCTGTTACTGGTTCAACCCTTGTCTCACTCAAACATCTGTCCGTCCGTTCGGCATTCATTCCAGCATCTGTCACAGTCAAGCCTCCATCTCGATTTTTCACATCCATTTCATCTTCCATCTCGATGGTTTTGGTTTCAACCTCAGCATTCCCCTGAGCTTCCCCCGTGGTGGAATTCCTGATCTCATCTTCCACAGCCGATGCAGATTCCGTTTCGATGAGATTCATGCTGTCCTCCACATCTGGTTCTTCTTCTGTCACAGTGGCATCCTTGCCCTCACTTGCCACATCCATTCCGGTCTCAACCGAGGTAATGCTACAATTCTCCTGCCCGTTTGTCTCTGACTCCTTGCTGGTAACCCCCTCACACACCAAAGCTTCTCTTCCAGCAAGATTCTCACTTTCAATGGTGCCATTTGTTTCAGCTTGTATCCCTGTGGAATCTTCGTCTTCACCAGCATCGTTATCCTCCAAACCGGTATTTGCATCATGCTCTGCAGCATTCTCACTTGTGTCTCTTTCATTCATCACGGACGTTCCTGACAGTTCTGAAATGCAAGGCACTGCTGTCGAAGGAATACCACTTGAAACAGGAACATCCCTCACATCCTGTACATCATCAAAGTTTCCTTGTTTGGCGACATTCTTTTGGTCAGGAACAAAGTCAAGTTTCCGAATACGGAGGGAAAAGTGGCGGTCTGCACTGCCAATCTCTGCCTCATTTGCAAAACTTTCCTGAGGCTTCTCATTATGCTGATCTGCATCACTGAATAGGGGGAAAATGTTATCACTGTCAGCAAGTGGGCGGGATTCTGGCTGCTCCTTAGTCGACTCAGTGATATGAGTGTTATCATTCAGCTTTTCGTTTAGGGATTCCACTGATGGTTTGATTTTGACAGCAACTTCATTTTCTGCAATATTTCTGTTGGCATCTGTCGGTAGCTCATTGTGACAGGAAGTACCTTCTGCCTTTTGTACACTGTGTTGCTCATCTTCAATTTTGGAGGATTCTCTCTGGTTTTCATTGAATATGGTGAATATATTTCTGGTTTCATCATGTCCCTGAGAACTCACTTCACCACACAATGCCAACATCGCACCAATCCGTGTTTCCTCATTCTTTGTGACAGCTGTTTCCTTCACTGACCTCTCCTTTGACAGAATCCTAATGTCCTCCTTGTTTTTCTCCTTGAGTATGGAAAATATATTCTTTGATAGATCATTATGTCTTCCTCCTATTTCTGTAACACTCGAGTCCACAGTTTTAGTCAGATCACACTCGAGACATTTATCATTAGAGGTTGCAACTTTATCATCCTTCTTATCAATGTCATCGGCTGAATTGTTAATAACATCGGGGGTAAGGGTGACCACTTCCTCTGTGCTTACTTCAGAAGCAGTCTCAGGCATTTCCTCGCTTGCTGGGGCAGTCCCCCCTATCGTCCCTGGCTCATTGGCAGCCTGCTCATGCAACTTTTCGCCAGAATCCTTCAAGTTTGCATGAAGCTTCATGTTTTTAGCCAGATCGTCTACATCTGATGGTCCTCCCTTGTCTGAGGCACTTGGAGTTGTTTCAGTCCTTTCGGTAATGGCATCTTCAGCACTGCTCAAGGAGGAATCCAGCTCCCCTCTTCCATCGATTTGCCTCACACCATATACTGAAAGTCTGTCGCAAGTATCTTGTTCCTTTATAACAGCCGTTGCATCAACCATTTTGCTGCTGATGGCCACTTCTTCTTCTCCATTTTCATCCTCAGTCCCATGTGTGGCTTTAGTCAATGGTGGATTCTCCTTCTCAGCCATCTGTAAGTCCTCTTGTAAAAGTTCATTCACCACATTGGTGATCTCCATCTCCTGACCCTCACTTGAAGACGGGGAGAAGGCAAGAGACATATCAGCCGCTGTACTCTCAAAAAACTCTGCAATGGCCTCCCCCAACACACTACTCTCCAAGCCACTCGAGTCATTCTCAGATACCTCGCACACATCACTCGCACCAGCAATCTCTTCAGCATCTTCATCGGCAGTGCTTTCCTTCTCCAATTTTGCTTTGATTTCCCCAACCGTACTGTTGTTCAGTTCCTCATCATCACTGGGAGCTGTTTTGTTTGCGAACGTCCCAAGTCTCATCCTTCCACGAGGAGATTTCCGAAGATTGTGCATTTTGGGAACTGTAGTCATTCCATCTGAACAATTTGCTGGCTTATCTCCAGTACTAGTCTCATTTTCAGGAGGCGAGACTACCACTTCGGAAACTAACTCATCACCAGAAATATCTCCACCATCGTCTGACTTTCGCTTCTTCTCTGACCGTGTCATCCGTCTCAGGCTGGTGTAGACAATCTGCCTATCGAATGAGGAGTCTTTCTTTGGGGTTCCCAGTGGCCCTGACCGTGTCATCCGTCTTAGGCTGGTGTAGACAATCTGCCTATTGAATGAAGAGTCTTTCTTTGGGGTTAACAGTGGTTTGACATCTACATCCTCATGTATTATGTTACATAGTCTCTCTGCTCCAGCAGATTCCACTGAAGCAGAAGCTGTTTCTGTTTCCTTCTTTGAGACGATTTGAACTTGGCTGATACCAGTGCTCTCTACAGAGGTTCCCTGTGAAGATCCCTCAGGTGCAAAGAGTGAAACACTGGCACTCGCATCATCCAACGCTGAGGAATCTGCTTCCAATCCTCCTGATGACCTGCACTCATCACCGATTTCAGTAGTTCCCAAGTGAACCTTGCCCATTTTGTCGAAGATATTCTCACCATCACTTGGAGAAGGGTCATGGATGACTTCTGGTGAATGACAACTACTTTTCGGGTCATCAACCAGTTGTTTTCGCTGGGGATACTCTTGTGGAGATTCCTTACTTCCTGCACCTTCATCGAGTCCTTGACTGGAAACTGGGGTTTTCGAAGAACCATGACTTTGTTCATCTAGAGAAAGTGTAATGATGTCCGAGCTTGTACCATGATTGGTGCCCAGAGAAAACTTTGCCATTGTGTCAAATATGTTCTCACCATCGGAACTTTCTCTAGATGACACAATGTCCTCCAGCCTTGGTTGTGAACTTTCTGGGGTGCTTCCAATTCTGTTAACATTATCGGGTGTCTTAGTCCTCATATCCCAATTTGTCTCCTTGGTATTCAGTTCTGCCTCCTTTTCTTGTTTCACTCTGGATGATTTTCTGGATTCCCTTGGATATGATTCAGTGATCGGCAAGTGTACCCTCGACATCTTATCAAAAATGTTCTCCCCTTCAGAACTATCGACAGGAGTAGCATTGTCATCATGCTCCTTCGACTCATCACGCAACAACGGCTGCTGTTCTGGTCCTTCCACCAGACCTTCTCTTAGCTGGAGAGCTTCATTGGAAAGAAAGCCCCTGGTAGTTCGGAAGGCACGACGTGTGGGTAATCCTGACTCATCCATTGCCTTGATTATACTTTTGTCCGGTAAACTGGATGGTATCTTCCTAGAGGACATTTTGAACACATCAAAAATGTTCTTCTCTCTTGAGGTAACACTAGTTTTTGTTGGTTTCGGCTGTGGAATGGAGCTCCTATCAATTACATTCTCTAGTGGATTATCCACTATCTCCACCATCTTCCTTCTTTCCATTGTCCTCTGTTTTGCCACTTTACTTCGGGTCTTCAAAGTTTCTTTCGCTTCGCCTCCATCGTTGAGGCTAACAATTTTCCACCCTTTATGTGTGGTGGAGTGTTTCAGAGGATTACTACTCTCAGATTCTGGCGGGAAATTGGTCCGCCTGGGGTACGATCTAGCATATCTATCAGGGGGTAACTTCTCACCAATTTCACTCCCCAGTGTTACAAATTGGTACTTCTCTTTGCTTGGCTCCTTACAACCAGTGACAGGTTCCTTCCCTGAGGACTGAACAGCTTGTTCTGCTGAAGACTGAACTAGACAGCTGTGATCATTCTTTCGAAGTAACCTGCTACTGTGCTCTGAATCAGCCATACTAGAACGCCCACCAGTGTGGGAACTACGGAGTGAAGCAACTTTTTCTGTTTGCTGACTATGTTTCCTGTCAAGGTATTTATCAGTTCTCCTGGTGTTTTTCATTCCACGTTCCGAAGAATTGTCCTTGGAAGACCTATTTCTGATGAATCTTCCGTCAGGGACACGTTCTTTTGTTGACTGCTTGGCCCTTTCTTCAGATGTAACATCCCCTTGTGGCTTCTCCTGCAGGAAATCATTCCTTTTTTGTTCTGCTGAAGATGTCGAGGCCACCCCTTGTGCATGCCAACTGGTAGGCCTGATCTTACGGACTCTCAAAGTTTCTCTGGACGGCAGATTGAAGCTGACTTCATCATCGACATTCAGGACCTCTGTTCGGTCCTGTTGAGGTTTGTGAGCAGAGGCCAAGCTCTGGACTTCCTGCTCACCACCACACCTATGACCAGAGGTAGACTTTCTTGCAGTGACCTTAGTGCGCTTGGCCTCCGTGGCGAGGCTGTTAATAGACTCCTTAAGCTTGCTGAACTGAGCTGCCAGGCTATAAGGGGACAAGTTGGTGTCATCTTCCTCATCTTTTGAGACTCCCGGTGGCTGCTTGTAGCTTCCTTGGTCATGTCTCAAGAGATTTGTTTGCTGGGGTTTCCTGATGCTCGATCTGCCCCTGTACGGGTGATGACGCTGCTCCGGTGAGGGCCCACCGAGAGATCTATGCTTCCACTCGGAGCTGTGTGACTCTGTTGCATGTGGGAATGGCCGCCTGTCATATTCTCTCACTCTTCTGGTGGATAGATGAGGTGGAGTTCGCGATCTCTGTCGTCTATCAGACATTTTCTTTTTGTCAGTTACTCTGCAAAAGAAAAAGAATAAAAGACAGAATTATTATCTTGGCAATAACAACATTGCTTAAGCCTGGTGCCCACTGCCCGATATCTATCCACGAACGTCTTGTCCGATGCATCGCATCGACATCACAGAGGAGTCTGCGGATGGATATCGGGCAGTGAGCATCAAAATTTTGTCAAAAGTCTGCGGCAACATCGGCATCGGGCAGTTTCGGACATGTTCAAAAATTTTGGACATCGGCATCGCAGCCGCAACTGCGGGATGTCGCGCGTTGGGCAACCAGAAAATGCTATTGAAAATCATTAGGTCGCAGCGTTCGGAGAAAGGTCGAAGACTTTTGATCCCGAGACAACCGATACAGGCTTGTATTGTTATGCATGGACATCACACAATAATTTGAGGCAAATTCGCGTCCGTGTCAAATGCTCATTAGATATAGCTTGCTATTAATTATCATCATGTCGCAGGTTGTTTAGACACTTGGTGTGTGTTCAAATAACTAATATATAGGCCTACAGGCCTGTATCGGTATCACTTATGAAACGTCTCGTAATAAAATGGACAGGGACGTAG
>JAODTT010142113.1:0-14226 GCA_025400115.1 Pentamera pediparva
TTCCATCTCGTCGACCTGCCAGTAACCACTGGCTAGGTCTAGTGTCGAGAACCAGGTAGATCCCTCGAGGGACTCTAGGCTATCCTCTATGCGGGGTATCGGGTAAGCGTCTTTCACGGTGACCTCGTTCAGTTCTCGGTAGTCCCCACAAAAGCGTGTAGATCCGTCCTTCTTAGTGACCAACACAATAGGGGATGCCCAGTGACTCGCGGAGGTCGTAATCGTTCCAGCATCTTGTTGATCTCCCGCCCAGCTTCAGCCTGCTTGTACATTGGGATTCGTCTTGGATTTTGTTTGATTGTTAGGCTGTCCCAAGTCTTTACTGTGTGCTTGACAATGCTCGTTATTCCCAGTGCTACCTCAGAGGTCTTGAACAAGTCGACGAATTCAAGTACTAGTGACTCCGCTTGGCTCCGCTGAGAATCGGAGATGTCTTCGGACATGTTGCTCAATAAGTCTTCAACATGCTCAGGTACTACATCGTTCCTTCTCGTAGCTCCTCCATTCCGAATACCCTGGATACTGCGCGGCGCCGTCTCCGCAGGGAGATCCTCCTCGTTAGAGTCGAATACCTCAACGGCAAAGTCGGCTGATGCCGGCTGCGAGTCTCGGAAGAGGGTCACGCTGGCCTCAGTAGGATTGGATACGCGGAGGAGTATAACGCGCTTGGTTGCGTCAACTAGCTCGTGAGCCACCACGACATCGTGATTTTCCATGGAGTACCAATCCGGAGGACAACTGGCGGTTCCATCCGACATTCCACGTCCATCTCGTACAAGTTCAGATGGAACGATTGACTCATTGCCAGCCGGAACGGTTACGGTCTCCATCACATTCAAGCGGTATAGGGATCTCTCCATCTCCTGGAAGCCAAGACGTACCTCATGGTTGTCGATGTAGGCAGTACCGCTACTGATGTTCAAACTCATTCTGTATCTGGTCATGAAATCTAACCCCAAAATAGCGTCGCTTCCAATTTCAGCCACATGGACATCGTGCTGAAACAGTTTTCCGTTGATACGCATCTCTATGCGAACTGTACCTTCGTCGTCAATTCTGCTGCTGTTATCCGCAAGCCAGAGATAGTCACCTTGTTTGCTCAGAGTTGAGCGCACGCTGGCCGGCAGTTTACTGAACTGCTCCTTCGAAATTACTGTTATGGTAGCTCCTGTATCTATGAGCAACTGAATGTCGGAGCCATAGATATTCGCACTCACAAACACCCCAGATGTGCCGACGGTCGAGTCAGGGTCTTTTAGGAGTCGTTGCTCCTTTTGCGACCCACTCGGTTCTTTCATCCCTTGGTCCTGAGCCGAGTTAGGACCTAATGGCCCGGCTCGCCATCGTTTCCCTGCTGTGCAAATCTCGGACGCGGACAACGACTTCGGAAGTGACCAACCTCTCCGCAATTCCAGCAATTCCTAGGACCGTCGTCAGGGTACCGATCCCGGCGTGAATATGCAGCTGGACGGTTGCTCTTCGCCTCCATGGATTTCTTCCAGTTCTGCAACTCTGCGAGGTTTTCCTTCATTTCTGCAAGCATTTCCATCATATGTGGAATTCTAGATGACCCTGTTTCGACCTTGCCAGTGTTCTCTTGCGGTTTCTGTTCCACCTCCTGTAGTTGTCGGATATTACCTCCGCGTCTGGCCTGTTGCATCTGTGCCCGCTGGAAAGATTCCATCTCCGCAGCTATGGTTACGGCCTGGGCGAGAGATTTCGGCTTCGCCAGGGAAACTGCCCGTTGTATCTCAACGTCTCCCAGCGCATTTCTGAAATGCTTCGATGCAAATTCATCACGTGCCAACACGTCCAGGAGCGGGTAGGCTCTATTAATTAGTCTGCGGATAGCCTGAGCCAGTTGTTGGACAGATTCCTCTCTGTGCCTTGTCCGCATTGCCAGTTCAGCCCTGAATAGCGAGGTCTGGTGAGCATGCCCGAATCGTCGTTCAAGAGAGTTCACCAGGGTGACAAAGTCCAGGCTCGCTGCGGGGGGCATCTCTTTCAAGACTCCCAATGCATCTCCCTTCAGACTAGCCCTTATCGTGCGTTTTCTGTAGCAGGCCACCGATTAATATCGGATACACTCTCGAAATGGGCGCAGTAGTCCTCCTATGGTGTGGACCCACCGAGCTTCTCCGGACGCAGCAGTGGCTTCTTTATACTCTAATTCCTGCCGTGCCGGAAATTAGGTTCGTCTGTCGTTCCGCTGCGACTCACGCGGTTCATTGGTGCGAGATGCGGTATCACGCCGCTTTTTCTCAGACTGAAGGTTTCGCCTACCGGTTGCTCCGTGGCGGAGCGATGCGATTCATCGATACCTACTCCTACGCGATGTCTGAGACCATCCTCCTCAGGAACATATGCGATCGGATGACTCCTCCTCTATCTGTGGTCGTGGAAGCGCTCTTTTCACCGCATCAGTATGTTTCCTTTGTAGTGGAGGGTATGGTTCGTGGCTGTGACTTCCATTCCTTGGGTTAGCGTTTCTGAAGCCTTGATCCAAGGTGGTAATTTCTTCATTCACACTCGGTTGAATCGCCGACCGTATCTGCCAGCCCTCCGTCAAATCCGATCGGTTTTTACGTGGTGCTGTGCATACACGTGGAATCTCCCTCGTAGATACAGAAGGTGATGACAAACGACGTACGCTAATTCCGGTGGGCGAAGAAGTACTGGGAATTTCGGTCCGTCTACCTCGCGTCTGACCGCTCGACGGTAAATCCATTTACTCGTCACTGTTAGCCGTTTGATTCTTGTCCTCGCAAGTTGTGCTATTCAACTGATAGCTCTGTCGCTCCTGATGTTCACATGGTCACATTGTTGCTGCAAGAAGTTTATTTCTTCTAAAAGTTCCTTTTCACTCCCAATTTTCCTTCTACATGTAACATGTGGATTAATGGGTGTACTTGCCATGTTCAGCTCCTTCGCTTCGTCGCCTTAGTATCCCACCGCTGCCACCTAAATGTAACGTATTCATCTCCAGTAACTTCGTCGGTAGCGTCGTCGGAAGCGTCGTGCCAGCAGGTGGGATCTTGACCATGGGTGGGATATTTTGATAGGTCAAATATACAAGGCACACGAAGAAAGCTGTCCAGAGGAAATGATGATGTCTTTCCCTTGATTGCTTTTACTAAGGTTACACAGATTATATACAGTATTTAAACAATGACATTAGAGTAGACTATTTTGACACTACAATGCTAATCTGAAGGGATAATAAGTAATTCCAGGCAGGGTACCTTCGTATAACAATGGTAGACTGACCCCAGTACCCTGGAAAGCAGTGGACCAAGTTACAAAAGTCAGCCCAAAAGGGTACATTTCACGTAAACAGCACAAACATAAAAGATCACGTGAGCAATAATGAAACGTACCTTGACCAGACTACAATATAGCAATTATCTTCATAATCTGGCCTGCCTCAACTATGGTTATACTTGGCGCCAAAACTAAGCGGATTACACTGGATCTACAAAGTGAACAACCACATCTGCCCAACAGGGCTCCCTCAAAAACTGTGCTCCGCAGCCGGTATTGCGGAGCACTCCGCACGACCCTGGCACACCGGACTGCCAGATCGCCCCGCGCTACAATATGTACCAAGTTACGGATCAATCGGATATAGCGTTAGAGAGTTATTGCGCTAATGCCTATTGTTTCCGGAGACGGGGAAGACGGCGGCGGCTACACCCCCAAAACCATAACATCCCCAGACGCTTAACACGTTGTGGGGATATAATTACATAGACACACAATCAGGTATCTCGATCTGCTTGGAAAATTCTACCACAAGACATGAAGAGATTCTGGGTAGCTTAGCAGCTGCTTCTTACCAAAATTTTGTAAACTGCACTCGGGCCCCTTCTCTCTCCTCGACCCCATCCAGTTAATTTGCTCACATGCACAAATATAACTTATTGATCCACATTCTTACCTTCTTCATCTACCTTGACATTCTTCTGGATATGGTAGAAGTTGCTGATGTTGAACTTGTCTAGTTTACCAGGATCCTGGATCACTATGATGTCCTTCCTGGTGAAAGCTTCTCCTGTTGTCAGATCGACCCAGTTCTTAGCTTTGATGTTCAACTCTTCGATGGCCTGAAAGAAAGGTACAGATGAAGAGCTTCGAAAGGCAATTGACATTTATTTTCGACAGTGATGGACTGCCAATCTCTAAACCCAGTGTGACACCCAACACTATTACATATAATAGCAAATTTTGTTCTAATTACAATGTTTCCAGACATTGACCTCAGATGACCCTTGCCGACCCCAAAACAATAGGAATCATAGACTCTGTATGACCAGCTTACAAACGGAGTATGGACCTTCTAAAGTCCTGCATTTAACAGTTAGGATGTTTACACGGTTTCAGACTTTGACCTCTGTGGACCTCAGATGACTTCTGACCTGACCCCAAAACAAAAGAGATCATGTACTCATCATGGGAACCCACAAGCTTGATCCATCCAGGTGGGGATGAGTTCTCAAAAAAAAAAAATTGGCCAACAAATTAATTTTTCACAATTTCTTCCCTCAAAATGACCACAGTCTACACTGAAAAATATGAAGTTCTTGTACTCCCTAAATTAAGAGTACTTGCTAAATTCCCCCCCTCCCCCCTCTCCCCTGCACCTGTTATTCCATTCGCTGGGACTGTTGAGTACTTACATCATAGGCGTAGACATTGCCAGACTGCCTGACAGTAACCAGGTGGGTATTGCCAGTGAACACTTTGAAGGTAACTGGACAATGGTACTTCCCTGGTGAGAGAAATAAATATAATTGATAGAACCAAAGGCAATGCTGTATGGAAACAAGAGCGCCAATGGCACAGTAGCTCACCTGTATTTGCATCAGTTCGCGCTGCCCACACGGCGCACTGCCCTCACGGCGCCGGTTAGCCCAGTCCGTAGAGCATCAGACTTTCAATCTGAGGGTCGTGGATTCGAGTCCCATATCGGGCACGTGCACACGTCTTTTCCCCTCATGAACGCATTTCCGGCGGATGCTGCACATGCTTGGCGCACTGCCCTCACGGCGCCACAGTACAATGGGCTGCCTGATTGACTGATACACTGGAGAGATCGCGCCGGAGCTGATGCCGTTTCTAATCCCGAGCTCCTCAATGTTGTCAGGGACCAATCATCCAACGGACCTCGCAGAGTAGTTTCGGAGATGATTCATTCCCCTCACTGTGCTGGGTGGTCTTCGTAGTTCGCATTGCATAGAAATCAGCAACCGTGATTCGAGATACAATTCAAACATCCCTCGGAGCGCCTGGTTAACTCAGTCGGTAGAGCATCATACTTCTAATCTGAGGTTTGTGCATCATAAACGCATTTCCGGCAGATACTGCACATGCTACGCGCGCTGCCCTCACGGCGCCAGTTAGCTGTAGAAGTTTTCATTTGGCCTCTAAAATGACCACTAGATGAACACCCATGTACAGGTATGTACCATTGGTCAACTGTTAATACTCACCAATCACAAGCTGCTTGACAATTCAAACAAAATGGCCAAAGTTGACTCCAAGATAACCTTCGACTTGCTGACCAACATCTTTTTCCATCCAATATATTCTGTTGGAGAATTAGCTTGACTGTTCGAATTAAATAGCCGGAATTGACCCCTTGATGACCTTTGACCTCAAATTCTTGAACACCCTCATATACATACTATTGAATAATGATAAAATTTACCAACTCTCATGGTCATCCGATCTATTCTGTAGGAGCAGAAGCCACTTGACCATTCAAACAGAATGTCCAAAATTGACACTTAGATGACCTTTCACCTAAAATACTTCAACACCCCATATGTACCATTGGTCAACAAAAGTGCTGATGAATTTTCATGATCCCTTGATGTATTTTTTTTGTAACAAAAAATCTCTGTATGAATTATCCTCAAAAAGACAGTTGGAAGCATAGTGCTGTGAACAGCGCTTTGCAGTCGCTGCTAATCTGCTAATTCCACATTTGAAGGCCTGGCTCTCCTCAATGCAGAAGATGAGAAAGTGATCGAAGCCCCTGGTTCTACCAAAATAGCCCCTATTCACATGCCAGAATCCACAAAGCAGGGGTTATTACTTTTGAAAAGTAACCCCTGGTCTCTGGTCCCTTATTTCGACCCCTGCCCAGACATCTGTTTCCTCCCTCGATGCTTACATCAGGTCATCACACTAGTTCTGCAATTATTGAAAGTGCATGCTTATGTGTTTGTGTTTGCACACTTCCAGAATGAATATGGTACACAACAGTGGTTTTACCCACCAGCCATTGTCTAGTTCAACTTCGAAGGGCCCAGAGTGGAGGTAGAAATGGATGTCACCCATCGCTTACAGTATACACTGGTCTCTAGTTCCAAGATGGGGACTACATTCGGTCCTGACAAAGGTGGAGGTTATTTTTAAATAAATTTTCCCAGGACACGAGTACTGTCCGGGGATATTATGGCTTCTGTTGTGTAGCCGCCGCCAGGGTCTACGCTGCTGCCAGAAAACTCTCGGCATTAGCACAAAAACTCCGATGCAATGTCTGATCGTCCCAAAACGATTAGCTCAGTCAGTAGAGCTCTGTACTTATAATCAATAGATTGCAAGTTCCACCCCTTTCGAATCCCGATGGGTTTCCTGCAATGCCCATAGACAAGGCATGTCTCCACGATTGTTTCACGCTACCCACCTGTAAAAGTTGGTACCTGTGTACTGTAGGTCGTGAGCGAACGTGCACCCTGGGCAGTGTGTAGAACTGTGGGTCGTGAGCGAACGTGCACCCTGGGCAGGGCAGGGAAGGTCTTCATCAGGTTATCGATGACCAAGGATTGAGTTGCTAGTCTTGTGACGAGGCGTTGCCTTGATACAAGACTATAAACCCTATAATCCCTATGAAATCTCGGATCGGTTCAAAAGTGGGTATGGCTGCATTGCTGGGGGCCGCTCATTTGAAATCAAAACAGGCACTGCAATCATAGATACTAGGTACATCGATGCAGCCATAGGGGCAATTTCACGGTTACTCACGTTACATTTGGAAGACTTCTGGTCATAAATGGTCTGCTCTCCATATATTGATAGGGTATTGATAGGATATAGGTACACAGAAGTGTCAGTTACTCACGTTACATTTGAAAATCACTCCAACGCCAAAAGTGAACTTCATTCAAATAGTGTTCTTTATACTGCATACATTTGGAAGATAATGAATACATGTTTTTTTACCTCAGGTGATTATACAAATACTAGACCAACTTAGAATCACACCTGGTTTCCTGTCTTTGTGAAAATGTTGCATTCACCAGTTATATACTCACGTTACTGTTTCTCACATTAAATTTCGTCAACCCGAAACAGTTGCAGCCAAATTGTCAGATTAGATGAGAACCATCAATGGGGACCATAAAAAAGACACAGTATATGGAAGTTCTAACTCTCATTCATGAGTTATGGTAAAAAAGCCTATATTTAAAAGATATTAAGTTAGTGTAAATGTTAGTTGAACTACGTCACTTTTCGCATAAAAAAGTGGGCAAATTCGTCGAAAAGTGTATTTTTTGGGAGAAAAATAATAGAAGGCTTCTGATCTAGCTGAGAACAATTCGAAATAAAACAAATTGTTGATAACATTCATCCAATACCAATATAGCCACTGTGGTCTGTGCAATTTCAAAGTCAGGGAATATTTCATGTTTTGGGCCCTGTCCCCATTTTCATGGAATTGACCATATATACCATGATAAAAGTAATACATTAACAGTTGTTAATATTTTGGGGGCATACATTTCTTGGGAAGAGTAGGGGGATTTGCCTTACCATTAGCATTCTTGTGGAAGGTCAGCTTCACCAACTGCTTTGCATCCATAGGCTGCAACACAAACAAATTGAGGCAGTGAAAGCATATAGGAAGGGATGACAAGGGCGTGAATCCTGTTTACAGGGGCTGAGTGGCAGGTTTGCAGGGAAAATTTGGGGGCAGAACACCACAGAACCCAACATACAAGGAAATATCTAACTTTACAAACCTCCAGAAGGCCAATTATCAAGCAATCCGAGTTACATGTAGGCCTACCCATCCGTGACATATGGACCTCAATTCTGCATTTTCCTATCACATATCGAGAAATGGGAGCACCAATGATACTGTAGATCATCAAACCACTACAACAATCACACAGAGTTTTAGGTCAAATATTTTACTGCAGCAAGATAAATATTGGATTGCCTTTCTAATTGGTGGCTTAACCGTAGTACAGGCACCAGGGTTTTGCGCAACAGCGAAAATTGCAAACGAATCTGGCATTTGAAGTATTCATAGTGCGTGTTACGGTTCATCACACATTCTGAGGATAAATCACAATTTCATTCCTAAATTTTTTTCCAAAGAATAAGAGCAATGCAACTGAAATGCAAGATTTGTTTCCCATAATGAACTTCCTAAATTAGGTTCGGCCTAGGCTGTCAGTACCATGATCAGGATATGACTCATGTTCACTGCGCATGCCTATCTTCTGAAAGTTGTTAGATGTCAAAAATTAAGGACAGCAGCCATACATCATTCAGTGCACTGTAGGAGCGATAGCAAGGTCATTCAGTGCACTGTAGGAGCGATAGCAAAGTCATTCAGTGCACTGTGGGAGGACTAGACAAGTCATTCAGTGTATTGTATGAGTACTAGCCAAGTCATCCAGTGCACTGTAGGAGCAATAGCAAAGTAATTCAGTGCACTGTAGGAGTACTAGCCAAGTCATTCAGTGCACTGTAGGAGTGCTAGCCAAGTCATTCAGTGCACTGTAGGAGTACTAGCAAAGTCATTCAGTTCACTCTAAGAGTACTAGCCAAGTCATTCAGTACACTGTAGGAGTACCAGCCAAGTCATTCAGTGCACTGTAGGTGTGCTAGCCAAGTCATCCAGTGCACTGTAGGAGTGCTAGCCAAGTCATTCAGAGCACTGTAGGAGTACCGGCCAAGTCATTCAGTACACTGTATGAGTGCTAGCCAAGTCATTCATTGTACTGTAGGAGTACTAGCCAAGTCATTCAGTGCACTGTAGGAGTGCTAGCCAAGTCATTCAGTGCACTGCAGGAGTACTAGCCAAGTCATTCAGTGCACTGTAGGAGTGCTAGCCAAGTCATCCAGTGCACTGACTCTGACCGTCACACATCGTGTGCAGCATTCCTGTCCTATGCAAGTTTCGATGAAACTCTGGTGCCTACCAGAGTATGACTACAGCTTTTTATGTCAGACTTAACAGAAATGAATTGGAGATGCTCACCATTTCATGTTTTAAATGGTAATATATCACTATATCAAGAACGTAACCTTTAACCATGAACGTTCGGGGGCAATTACAATGGGATGAGGGTGGTAACAGGTGAGGTCATGGATCCCTCCAAGTAAACAACAAGAGAAAAGTTACTAAATTACACAGTTTGTTCATTTGTAGACAGGATAGCTCGGGGGCACAGCAGAGATGAGGTTAAGATCTGCTGGGTTGAAGATGACCAGCGACCAATGAACATCGTATTCAAGTTTAGTCAACATCCATCGAAGACTAAGCCTGTGTGGGAGTGTAATACTTTTCAACCAAATTTCAGTATTTTTACTCATATGACTTGGGGGACTGTAGCAACAATCTATGAACAAGCCATCAGAAGCACTGCCCAACTTTGGCCTTGTCTGTAAGTGGTCAAAGGTGAAACAGTGGTCAATAAATAATGTGTCCAAGTTTGACCAACTTCATTGACGGTTGAGCATTTTAGGTTCATCATTTGCTAGTACTTTGAGGAAGGGGACAACGCCTGTCAGGCCAGAGATTGTGTCATCTCTGCTACAATACGGATATATCAGAGGACACACTCACCTCACCCGTCGCTGGATTGACACCATATTTCTTGAGAAAGGGGACAATGCTTGTGAGGTCAAATATTACGCCATCTCTGCTGCAGTATGGGTGTTCAAACGGCTGCAGTGATAAACTATGGGCAAACGGAGAACATGTGTAATCAAAATCAATGCAAAACATTGCAAAACAATGCAAAACACCAAGTTTTGAAAACCCTGTTTTAAACGATTTGAGACTGGATTTCAAATATTCATTGAAAATTAACAAGATTGTTCATTAGACAAAGAAGCGATGTATGCCTATTGACTCCGATTGTGAATGAAACCTTTCGCCCATCGAAATTGCATCGTTCCCCTGTCATGTCACAATAAATTTGGTTTTCTTTTGTTAGATAACCGAAATATCTCAGCAAGACAAGTATCCTACCTTAGGCCTACCAGCCACAATAACCTATCATTTTCATCCGTTACAGTTTTAGGACAATTTGCTACATGACCATCTGACCATAAGCCAGGCTTTATCTGATTTGATTGCTACAGGTTCAGGAGGCCATTTGAGGCTAATCCAGGACCCTTGGCTGCCGTGGATGAGTACCGGCGGAAACTTTACGACTAGTGTTCAAAGACTAGTGAGGCAGGGGTGTAACCAATTCTAACCTGCTCCCGGGACCGCCATTTTACGTCCTCTTCCGGAGGACGACCAGTGAACAATAGGATCTGACCACTTTCTAGGAACCCGGGTTTACCTGGGTTCACTCATTGATGACAGATTGACTTTAAAAGTCACATTGATGATCTTAGTAACAGCCTTTATCGACTACGTACAATTAACCCCTCATCGCTCTCTCTTCTCTATTACACACTTGTTCACTCACGTATTCCTTATGGTATTGAGGTGTACGCAACGGCACCTATGTCGAATTTGAAGCCTCTTCAAGTCATACAGAACAGAATTCTCAAAACTCCTTCGTTTAGAAACCGTCGGTATGCCACAAGCGCCCTCCATGCCGACTAACAACTTCTCAAGGTCGCCGACCTCCATATAAGATGTGCACTTTTATCTACAAGTATGTTGACGGCTTTACGCCAGAAATTTGTAACAACATTATTAACCCCAGAGCTATAGACCATTCACTCACCCGAACCAACACCAGTGGGGGCGCACTCTTTTCTGTCACAAGACATAGGCGCAAACATGGGAAGTTCCTCTTGAACAACTACGGTACTGCAACAAACTATGGTTCAATCTTCGAGACAACGTGAAATCGTTTAATTCGTTTCTTACATTCAAGACAAAATTGAAATCATACCTGTTGGAAAGTTATCATGATTACCATCAGTAATTAATGTTTTCATCCTTTTCATCGTGCCATTCAACTATATTAGTTGTTATACATGTTTTGTATTGTATATAAGTTTTTCTTCTGTTTGTTTGTATGGTCACTAGCCTTGACAGACAGTCTACTGTCTATCTAGTGGTCTGCTTTATGCATTTCTATGTACAGACGAAATGAACGAAACGAAACGAAACGATGAGCAGAAGATTCATGTCCAACGTGACTGCTCCGGCTGACCGACGAGACGTATTGCAAATACCCTGGACCAATCCCCAGAAATCCACAAGTCCCTTGAATGACAGCAGAACCAGGAATTCAACACCAAGAAATCGCAGCTGTATGTAAGGGAGCGCACTATCGACTAACACACTGAATTGCCTCGGTTGAAGGGCCCCTGGCGCCAAGCAGGACCTACCGAGAGGCATGAGCCACCAGTCATGTTGGAGCTAAGAAGTGTGCCCATTATGGCACCTACAAATTACGGATCTTGACCGTTTACATTTTCCGCTAGCAGAGCTCAAAGTTAGCAGACGCCTTTCCTACATTGCTTCTCTCCGAAAACCAATTTTGCTCAAAGTCATCCGCAAAATGTCAAAATTGTCTAAATTTCTCTCGATTCCCATCAAACTCAAACCATTTGTACTCTCAAATATGCCCTTCCAAATGCAGACAGTGCCAAACCCATCAGAGATCGCTAGGTCACAGAAAACTATTATTTGAGGGTTATCAAAATATCCGCGGATGAACATCACTAATACAGGTGTGCTATACTGTAAACGCCTCCCAGTGTTTGCTGAAATCAAACTCATGACTCGCTCTCCATGCAAAGCGTCACTGATACCGCTTTGCTACTCTTCCGCCTGTGATGTCCACAGCTCGGTCAGCAACAGCTGATGTTTGCAATATTACCAGTGATACGTGATACGACCATCAACAGTATTGGTAGGGGACACACTAGGGACAATTGGACCCAGATTTAGGGCATGTAACCTGAAAATGTCCGGGATAGAAATTTGACTCAAAATTAGTAAAATGTGGGTACTCTCCTAAATGATGGAAATTACTCTAATAGACTGTTCCCTATTGCCACTCCTTTGATGTACATGAAACTAAGTCCTTTAGATTTATCACCATGCTGAACAGATCGGTGTCCTATAAATCTAATCGACTATATTTTAGGTATTTCAAAGGTGTGCCATTGAGGAACAATCTATTAGATTTATTGTCGACTCTTATCATCTGAGAGAGTATGCCTATGAGTCATTTTGCGTCGAAAATGGAGTGAAACTTTTGGCTGGTTCCCTTACTGACCTGTGTTCAATAGAGTAGCCTACATGGTTGGATACGTTGGCTGGGTGCGTACTACGTTGCTATAAACACCATCTAAGCAACAAAAATAATTATTGAGATTGACACCCCCTATTAACAGACCCATTCCCGGCGGCCCAGCATAGTGGCGGCTCTGCAGATTTCAGTGAAGGATTTCCAGGAAACACATTTCGATCAGATACCCTACTCAGTGTTGGGTCGGTAGATGCCGAGACCGCCATCAGGAAACCTACTAATTAAAATTGCACGGCATGGGGTGATTCGCGGTATCGGCTGCCTAGTATACGGAGCGCAAACGTCATCAATAAATACGTAAGCGGCTCTCAGCATGTCATCTCAAGTTCAGCTTCGAAAAACTGACAGTAACCTTCAACCATGACGTGAGCTTACCTCTTTTCGCTTCCGGAATGCCACCATGAGCTCATGACTATCTAACTAGTTAACAGTAAACTAATGAAGCAGGCCTACACTACGTATGCGCACACAAAATATTCGTCCATGATTATCGGACATTCGATCAAAGATTCCCATACTACGTTGAAAATTCGTGCATTTTCCAACTTTTGCCCTATTTCTGTCCACATTTGTTCCACCCTAAGTTTGAATTCCAACAATGGCTGCGCCGTTGCTTTTTAGGCGAGGATTCTGCACACCCTAACCTCGCCTCCTATATGATATACGGTACGCCAGGAGGCCTCACATACCACACTCTTAGTGACTAAATATGAGCAACAAATGAAGTCCAATCCAAACAATGACCAAGTCTGATAGTTAATGCATCAGGAGTGGAATTTAACCAGATTTAGGGGTGAACAAATATAAATTATTCACGCACTTGTCAATTGCATGCATGACGCACCTCAATACTTTGTTTTAATCATCGTCAAATTAACGGGTGATCTACTCAACTCGGGTATCACGTTTAAGTATTGTAGGTCATAGAACTGACGTTGACTGTGATCTGTGTCTACGGAAAAAGAATACAAAACCGGCTTAATGGCAGGTATTGTAGGTCACCGCAGTGTGTACAGGTGTCAGCCTACCTATGCCCATAACTCAGAATTGGGATTTAGGATTTGTTTATTTTCATTCATTTTGCAGCTAAAAGCTTAATTGCATGAATATTATATGAAATCATTATCAAAACATTCGATTTCTTTTCTTCAATATTTCAAATACATACAACTTTATAACGAAACAAGCCAAAAAAAGGGAAGGAGGAAGACAAAAAAAAATCGTTCACAACGAAGTCAAGAGAGAGGCATATACTACGCATGACTGTACAGTATACTCCCGACACGGACTCATCACAGTCCGTGATAGGCCTGAGGGGAGCACTGACAATTGACAAATATTGTACTAAGTACGCATCGCCGTGTCATGTCGAAAAGGACTGCGGGAGCGTACCTCCACTTTTTATTCCAGTCATATGTGTTTCAATGCCCCGACGATCAGAGCATGAATGTGTTTACTCTTTTACTAGAGCAGGTAATCTCATGGAACTAGGTCAGCGACACGAAGGGTTGGCATCAAGCCTGGAATAGAACAGATTTATTTCATTGTTTGCATAGGCCTAATCAAACACAGCCTCAGTCCCTGGATAAAAGCTTCCTTTGCCGAACATCAAGAAATAGGCTAAGTGCACTCTTCTGAGTCTTGTCATGTAATTGCTCTGGCGGCTCCTCCCAATTCTCTTCAAAGGTTAGGAAGCAAG
>JAODTT010143223.1:0-14201 GCA_025400115.1 Pentamera pediparva
TTTCCCCCCAAGCTTTTTATTCAGGTTTCCTATAGACGGTTCCCCATCCCCCTTCATATCACAAGCAAGTTGCGCAGTAGTAGCCAATGTGACTTATTTTCATATGAATACTGGCTGAAATTGGGTTTGAGGTTTGGATTCCCTCTAAATAGAAGACCATAAAAACTAACATTGAGCGTACATGACCATAAGACTTTAAGGGGAAATATTCAACATGTTTTTCCCCCCAAGCTTTTCATTCAGGTTTTCTATAGACGGTTCCCCATCCCCCTTCATATCACAAGCAAGTTGCGCAGTAGCTAATGTGACTTATTTTCACATAAATACTGGCAGAAATCGGGTTTGGATTCCCTGAATGTACTAATTATGAGACCTGACGTCAAGTGTACATGACCATAGTACTTTAAGGGGAAATATAATAATGTGTATTTCCCCCAAGCTTTATATTCATGCCCTATAGGCGGTTCCCCATCCCCCTTCAATGTCACGAGTGCGCTGTTTGATTTCGCTAGACTTATTTTCACATGAATACTGGATGATCGGGTTCCAGGTTTGGATTCCCTCAATGTAATTAACAGAAGACCAAAAGAACTGACATCAAGTGTACATGACCATATTACTTCGAGAAGAAGTATGATAATGTGTATTTCCCCCAAGCTCTATATTCATGTCCTATAGGCGGTGCCCCATCCCCTTTCAATGTCACAAGCGAGCTGTACAATTTAGCCAATGTGACTTATTTTGATATGAATACTGGCTGGAATTGGGTTTGAGGTTTGGATTCCCTCTAAATAGAAGACCATAAAAACTAACATCGAGCGTACATGACCATAGGACTTTAAGGGGAAATATTCAACATGTTTTTCCCCCCAAGCTTTTTATTCAGGTTTCCTATAGACGGTTCCCCATCCCCCTTCATATCACAAGCAAGTTGCGCAGAAGCTAATGTGACTTATTTTCACATAAATACTGGCAGAAAAATTGGGTTTGGGTTCCCTCAATGTACAAAACAGAGGAATGTACCATTAGGACTGAAGTCAGGTGTACATGACCATAGTGCTTCAAGGGGAAATATTATACATGTTTTTCCCCCCAAGCTTTTCATTCAGGTTTCCTATAGACGGTTCCCCATCCCCCTTCATATCACAAGCAAGTTGCGCAGTAGCTAATGTGACTTATTTTCACATGAATACTGGCAGAAATTGGGTTTGAGGTTTGGATTCCCTCAATGTACTAAATAAAAGACCATAAGAACTGATAGCAAATATGACCATCGTGACCATTGTACTTCAAGGGGAAATATGATAACATGTTTTTCCCTCCAAGCTTATTATTCAGGTTTCCTATAGATGGTTCCCCATTCCCCTTCATATCACAAGCGAGTTGCGCAGTAGCTAATGTGACTTATTCTAACATAAATATCGGCAGAAATTGGGTTTGGGTTCCCTCAATGTACAAAACAGAGGAATGTACCATTAGGACTGGAGTCAGGTGTACATGACCATAGTGCTTTAAGGGGAAATATAATTACGTGTATTTCCCCGTCCCCCCAAGGTTTATATTCATGCCCTATAGATGGTTCCCCAATCCCCATCCCCCTTCATATCACAAGCGAGTTGCGCAGCAGCTAATGTGACTTATTTTCACATAAATATTGACAGAAATTGGGTTTGGGTTCCCTCAATGTAGAAAAACAGAAGACCGTACCATTAGGACTTGAGTCAAGTGTACATGACCATAATACTTTGAGGGGAAATATATTTATCTGTATTTCCCCCCAAGCTTCTCATGCCCTATAGATGGTTCACCATCCCCCTTCATGTCACAAACAAGTTGAGCAATTCAACCAATGTGACTTATTTTCACAAAAATATATACTGGCTGAAATTGGGTTTGAGGTTTGGATTCCCTGAATGTACTAAATAGAAGACCATCTAATGAAGCCACGTGTACATGACCATCAGTACTTTGGGAGAAATAATAATGAGCGAATGGAATCTTTGTGTTGCAACTGCTGTAGCTCTACTAGGAATTGACGGACACTGGATGTGGATATTCTATGGTAGTAAACCTAACTTCTACTATCCAACATCATTCATAATCATGGGTCTGCTTAATGACAGCCCAGGGAAAAATGGTATATAAACTCACATTACACAAGAAGGACATGGTTTTGAACTTGGTGTTCTGCTCAAATTAAAGCAATACATCGCTTTTTATTTGAGCAGAACACCCATGTTCGGAACCATGTATTTATTAAGGCACAACTAGGCTGGATATCTCAACTAATAAAGCTCGCACTGCAAGAGTGGAAAAATTGCAACAATCCCAGTTGTGGTCAGTTGTATGAACCATTAACACACATTACGCTTTGTTCATACAGCAATAAAATGCAAATGGGAGAAGAAAGGTTTGAAGAAATATTTTTCCTGTGAGAGGTGTAACCATAATGTGTTTACAGATGCAGTGGATACCAGGTCTGGCCGGACTATCCGGCCGGATAATGGAATATCATCCATTTCTGGCAAGGTTTCCAGCTCACCCCAGCCATGTGGCTGGGTGAGCTATTGTGATCATATGTCCATTTATCTAGATTATCTATCTATCTATACTATCTCCTGTCCACAATTGATTTAAATTGCTACTACTCCCACATCCTTCGATGGAACATGATAAAACTTGGTCACAATGTTGACCAAGTCATGGGCCATCAGAGGTGTTCAGGAAATTTGGGCCTAAGGCCCGGTGTGGGCCCTGAGACCCATCATGTGAAATCACGTAAAACCCTTCTTCTCCTACAAATTTTGGTGCACATTGCTGATGTTCGGTCATATTTATGGACTAACAGCCGTGCCTACGGGTGTTCAGGAATTTTTGGTCCAAGGTCATACTCGGGCCCGAGGGCACATTTCATGAAATTTCACACGATGGTACTTGAAGTGCATCTCCTCCAACAAGCTTCAATTTATTTCCTCCAGAGGTACATGTTATAGTCCTTGGGTAGAGGGCCATTGGGAGTGTTCCAGAATTTTGGACCCTGGACACAGTTCAGGCTCTAGCAGCCATTATATGAAATACCTCAAAATCTTGTATCTCATGCAGATTTTGTTGCACAGTGCTAATGTTCGGTCATAATGATGGTCTAAAAGCTTTGCCTTCAAGGTGCCTAGGGATTTAGGACTCGGGGCCCAGTGTGGGCCCTAGGGCCCATCATGTAAAATCGTGCAAAATGCTTCGAAATTTTGCACATTTCTCTAGTCTATTACAATGAGAAGAAGTAAGCTACTGTGTCATTGGCACTCTTGTTTTCAAATCCGGCCAGTGGTCATTTTGACTAAAAGTGTCCAATATTGGATGAAGTGGTCAGAATGCTTCTACATATTTCCAGGCCTCTGCCACACCCTGGGCTACCTCAGGGCCCAGGGTCTCATAATAATCAATCACTCATCACAGTAGCAGAGAGGCCTGATAAAATACCTGTCTAGCAGTTCCAGCATTGCCCATCAGTGGGCTATTGACAGGTTGATTGCTGCCAATGGTTATTCAATGGTCATTCAATGGTCATTAGGCAGGGATGAGTATTTTTATACACAACTTTGTGTGCCAACATTGAAAAATGCTAGTGACTTCGATTGTCAAGTTTGTACAGTAGTGACTTGCTTGAACTAACTAGACTTGCACCATACTTTTTTTACTCGTGACTTGAGGTTGAGAAAGTTAACTTGTCCAGGATTGAGCACCTTGCTTCCATTGACTAGTTTGTACAATGATTTGCTTGAACTGACCTGACTTGCACTCTATTTTCATTCAATGTGACTTGACTTGAGCAAATTTTGGGGACTTGGTTCCATCTCTGTCATTAAATTCGCACAAACATGTTGTACAGGATTGACCATTGGTACCTATGGGGTGACATTTCATCAAGGTCCAAGATTATCTAGTGCACGTGGTCATGCAATTTCAGCCATTTAAAAAAAAAGCAAAGTGCTTGACCTGTAAATTGATTTTTGTGACATTTGGTCAGTATTATCAAATTGACCAGTGTTACATGTTCCTTCATCTCAAAGGTGAAAGATGATACTCAGCTGACAACAGATTGCAGGGATTGGGTCCTGCCTGTGCCGCCTAATTCTTCCGATTCATCCAGCTCATCTGATGAAGAGTTTGTACCTGACTCTGAAGAAGAAGTGGTATTCAGTCTTCCCCCGCAGGAACATGCTACTTCATCACTCTCCGGGCAGTGGGGGGCAATAGCCAGTCATCAAGATTGTCAGGAAAAGTTGACAGTGGGTATGCTAAGGTTGCTGTCCCCCAGTAAGTCTCACACACAGGATGGATCAATGCAGGGAACAGCAAGCAGGGCAACTACACCAAGCTTTTGCCAGGATGTAGACATAGTTGAAGAGGATGTCACTGCCATGCAGATTTGTCCATCAAAGACAGAATCAGGTTATTTGAACTCTTCCTCCGAGCAACACAAGAAGACAGATAATGGGAAATCGGTCACAGGATGTACAGAAAGTGAAGGCGAGGCTGGGGAGCCTCCTGTGAGTTTGTGGGGCAGCATGTCTCATAGAGCTTGCGGCAAACAAGGTCATCCCAGAGAAGGTGAGAATGTGCCTGGTCATGACATCTTCCAAGACAGCAGAGCAGCTAGGGATGATGTTACTGCCATGGAGATGTTCCTTTCAATGACGGAGGTGGAGTCTTTTGATCCCGTAACTGGGCAGTGTGGTGAGGTAGACAATGACACACTAATCACAGCAGGTGCAGAAAGTGTAGGTGAGGCTAGGGAGAGTCAGATGAGTTTGGGAGACAGCGTGTCTCATGAGGCTTGTGGCAAGCAAGGAGGAATTCATCCCAGAGAAGGTGAGGATGTGTCGAGCAGTGTAGAAACCAGCCGATGTAGTGACATCTCCCAGCAAGAGACAGATAATGGTAAATCGTTCACAGGATGTACAGAAAGTGTAGGCGAGGCTGGGGAGCCTCCTATGAGTTCGTGGGACAGCATATCTCATGAAGCTTGCGCCAAACAAGGTCATCCCAAAGAAGGTGGGAATGTGTTGAGCAGTGAAGGAGAATCAAGCCAGTGTCGTGACGACTCCCAGGAAGAGACAGATGATGGTAAATCGGTCACAGGAATGACAGGATGTACAGAAAGTGTAGGCGAGGCTGGGGAGCCTCGTAGGAGTTCGCGGGGCAGCATGTCTCATGAAGCTGGCAGTAAACAAGGTCATCCCAGAGGAGGTGAGAATGTGTTGAGCAGTGAAGGAGAAGCAAGCCAGTGTAGTGACGTCTCCCAGGAACAGCCTAAATACAGGAAGCCGTATAGGCTGGGCCCATTTTGTAATACTGCTCAGTCCAAACTATCACAGCATATTGCAAACAAACACAAGGATGAAAAGGCTGTAGCAGATGCGTTGCGCCTCCCGAAGAAAGAGAAAGCAGCTGCAATGGATTCGTTCAAGAAGATGGGAATTCTCAAAATCAATAAAGAGCAGGCGAATGAAGCTAATCCGTCCTTTCATAGGGAGAGATCAGGGAAGGACGACTCAATAGCAATGTGCTCCAACTGCTCTGGGTTCTACTCGAAAACATACATGAAGAGGCATGCACTTCTCTGCCAGGGTGATTCTTCTGTCCCATCTACTTCTGTCCCCATCCACCTGTTCTCTTGTGATGAAGATATCCAAGGAGAGTTCTCTATCAAGATTCTAAGTAAGTTTCGACGTGACGAGATAGGGCTTGTTTGCACATCCGACCCGATACTCCTTCAAATCGGGCGACGACTATGGTTCAAGCAACGTCGTAAGGTTGACAAGAAGACTGAAGTTCGCAGATCAGTTATGGCAGATATGAGGCGATTAGCAGCACTACACTTGGAGTTTGTCAAGCGAGAAGAAATCCTTGGGCCATTGCCAGTGAAATCTGGGAATGTTGCTGATCTTTTCCAGAGGAAAAACTTCAGCCATCTGGAGGAGGCTATCGAGTGCTACACCACAGATGAAGAGGCGCATACTATCAAGGCTGGTCTAAAGAGTGCGCTGTATTACTTGCTGAAGTCTGCCGCAAAGATCCTGAAGGCCTCCTACCTTATTGATGATAAGGATGAGGAGGCAGCGGATGTTGACAAGTTCACTTCCGTATTGGAACTGAACTATAACTACCTCTTCGGAGACGCAGTATATGAGACAAATCAGCAGAGACAAAAGAAGCTGAGGAGGCCGGAAGCCATTCCTATGGAAGAGGACATAAGACAGCTCAGGGAAAAGACACTGAAGACAATGGAACAGCTCTCATCCCCAGATGCCCCTGTAAACACCCACACCTATGTAAGCCTGAGAGATCATGTTGTGTGTAGATTGACTCTCTTCAATGCGCGAAGGGGTGGTGAACCTGCAAGACTCCTCCTCACAGAATGGAAGGATGCAGAAGATGGAGCTTGGCTGGATGGAAAGCACATCGAGCAGTTAGACGACCTGGACAAAGCCTTGGCCTCTACATTGTCCATAACGTACCAGAGTGGAAAAGGGAGTAAACATCTGGTGCCTGTGCTCTTTCCAGCTGACACAATACAGCCCATAAGAAAGTTGTGCAGTGACGAGTGGCGTGAAGCAGCTTTGATCAATCCCAGCAATCCCTACCTATTCCCCAGTACATCTGGATCAGAGAATCATGTGTCTGGATGGCACTCTGTTAATCAATGCTGTGAAAATCTGAACTTGAAGGAGAAGGTCCTCATAACTGCCACCAAGAACAGGCACAGGATCAGCACCATATTCGCGTTATTAGATGTCCCCGAATCTGACAGAGAGTTCATCTACAAGCACCTAGGACATTCCAAGGACACAAACAGCAATATCTACCAGGCACCCTTGGCTGTGAAGGAACTGACTGTGGTCGGACGACGACTGAAGAGAATTGATGAAGGTAAGTGGGATGTTTTCCAAAAGATCTGCTGAACGAGTCATTGTAGATCGGTGCTGACCACTCGCTACGGTTCGAGTAACAAATGCCTCCATTGTCATCGACTACCAGTTGGGCTCACACATGTGTTTGAGGGAGGTGTTATATATTAATCAAAATGTATATAGCGCACATATCTGCCAACAGCACTCAAGGCGCACAAAGAATAGAGAAAAAACAATCACTTAAATGCAGCAGAAAAGAGATCAGCATGCAGAATTATGCTTAAAAACATCAAGAGATGAATAGTGCTGGAGATGGGTTGGAAGACTATTGCAGAGTTTCGGAGCTGCAATTGCCAAATTTCTGTCAACCTAATTCCTCCTAGATCTGGGTACCTGCAGCTGGACACAACTCACAGATTCAGTTCCAAGAGTGCAGATTGGTATGTAGGAGAGAGACCGCAGAAAGCATTTTAACTTGACCCTTTCATCGACTGACAACCAGTAAAGATCACGCAGTACTGTGGTGATATGATCAGTATGATGTGAGCCAGTCACAATCCTGGCAGCTGTATTCAATTCTCTCTGAATTATGTTAATCTGCAATGGAGGGGGAGGGGGGGGACCATATAAACACTGTTAAATAATGCATTTGAGGAGTACAAGGACACTATTGATTTTAATGGGGATCCTATGTCAGTTAATTTGGTCCAAAATGAGGATTAGCAGGTTAATTTTGCTAAAATATTCCTAGACTTCTCTAATCTCTTCTCAGTACCAGTCACATGTGATCTGGTTGTCGCACAGCATATTTTGAATTGGTATGGACAGAAACCCTGCCACTGACATACATGCAGTCTTCAGAATAATAACGCACAGTTGTCTCTCGGCATCCCTACGGCCGCCATAGGTTATGATGATGAATGCTGGGATACAGCAAGGCCTCCGTATAGGCACCTTGAGCTGCCATAGAACGGTAGTGTGTCCATGGACTTCCTGCAGACAGCACAAGTCTCTGTATGCCCAAAGTACAGGTGTTATTGGGCTGCCCTACGGTATGCTACAGTTTGCCCAATTCATTCCACAGTGAGTGTAGAAATAATGAGAACAATAATAATGAATACGTGTTGATGTGCTGTTATATTTTATCTACCCACGAGTGATGCTAGTGTATAGAAGTCTGTCCCCCTCCCCCTGTTTGGGGAAGCCACCCTCCCTCCCCACCTTAGAGTTGTCTGTTGATCTCATTGGGGAGGTCTACGGGCCAATGAAACTCTCATAGAAAATCTTAAGAGAAAATAGGAAGAATGGAGGAGTATCTAGCAGGATATATGGCAGTTATTGCACACACATGATGGATCTGTTTTCTGCATCTTGTGGTTTCCACCTCCGCACCTTCTGCCGCACCTTCTCCACTTCCTGGATGCATTAGGAAAGGAGTGGAGGAAAAATGTTTGTGTTGGTGTCAGGGTTCTAAATAACCAGGGACCCAGGGATAATTTATTTTCCCAGCAAATAACCCCTAGGTTCTTCAGCTAAACATATACAAGAAAGTGACAGGCCCCTTGGTCATCCAAAATATCCCCTGGCCACATGTGACAATATTTCCACCAAGTGTAATTTCTTCTGAAAATTACCCCTGGTCACTGAATCATCATTTCAAACCCTGGTTGGTGTAGAGGGTAGGTTGAGGCACACATCTGGTTGGTAGACAATCGGACCCATTGTCTGGGACATTCTAGCACCACCTCTATAACTACCTACCTAGAATTGAAGATCACTTACACTCACTCCCCTGTCAATGATTGATGAGTCTGATTTTTATCCTTTCTATCAGGTGACTCAGGTGCAGGAAGCAGCTCTGACACCAGCCACAACACAGGCTCAACTGGCTCATGTGAGTAAATTGTACTTGTGTAATCATTTCAGTTTTCTTCCTCTGAAGCTATTCCGGCCTATCAAGTAGGTATATGCTGCCACTATATTTCGATGCCGATTATGAACGGTCATACTTGTTAACCCTGGAGGACAATTCCTTGGAAATTTCAGATGAAATTGAAATATCCTGAAAATTTCATTTGCCCTCATCGTAGTAGGAATAAAAGTAAGATGGCAGGCTACCGCTATGCCGTTACCATGGTAACAGTGAATGAACACACACATGTGCTGTGGGAAAAACCCCAAGAGTTTGGCATGTGACAAGCAGGTGCTTTCCGTAATTAACTAGGTTCAGTAGAGCAAACACAAACTGTACAGATTTTTAGCAGTTGTGTGACATGGTAAAGTATGGTATGGGTACACCTCGTAGACTCAGCAGAATAATGAAATCCTTAGTCGGAAATCAATGAGGCTCCAAGTGAATCTTGCCTGCTCTTTTCGAATACGAATAGTGCCCTGGAGTTGTTTTTGCCCAGAAAAATAAAAAATAAAAATCTCTAAAATGAAAAAATAAGAAAAATTGAAAAAATAAAAACAATTGAAAAAATAAAAACAATCGCAAAAAAAAATTAAAATCAGAATTTCAGAATTTTCCGCTTTCTTATGCGATCCAGCGATTTTTGTGCACAAAAAACAGTATGGTGAGTCTGATTTGAATGAAGGTCTAATCTCATCCTGGGCATAGCTACAGGCTGTGGGCCTATGAGCAGGCTTACAACATGGTCATCACACTGTTATTACAGGTTTAGAAAACATTTTTTCAGGAGTAGAATTGAACAGAGATTGCCACATGTTTAAGACACACCAACACCTGATTTGTCACATGTTTCTCTGAGCCACAGCTTGCCAGGTGTTTCCACCCATAATGACACAGGTTTCCAGTTGTGTGTCAACCCAGGTCGAATGCAGGAAAACCAGGTTAGTGTCATGGGTTTGCCACAGGAGTTGACACATGGCCACCCCACCGTCACCAAACATTTCCCTCCGTGGCACCACGCAGGTTCATGCATGTTTTCAGACACAGGTTAACACCCTATTTTTTTATTAGGGTACTAGGACACACACCATGCTGATAGTAAACGAGATTGCCATACTGTAGGGTTAAAACCATTTACCTGACCTGACAGTCTCATCAGGTGCACAGCTGTCCTGGCTCTTGATTTCAAATTAATACAATTATTCAACTGTGCATAGTAATGAAAAGTTTCTGAACGTACTGCAATGCATAATCTGGACTAAATATTGGTTTCCCTAAAGTTGTCAAGAATAGTCAATTATTTGTGTGGGTTTTATAATCTTGAATGGAGTTGGAAGTCCTATATGTTACAAAGGTTAGGTCTCATCACAAATGTGGCAGGGAATCGCTACGCATAGTTGCGTTTTTGTAATATCTTCTTCTTTACATTGTAGATGAGCGACTAAGTGAGGAACCTGCTAATTCGAAACTTCAAGTTTCCGGAGGTAAGTCATAAAGTGTGACCCACATCTGTGATATTTTCATGACATATGGCAAGTATTTATTATTGACCTGTGGTATATAGGGGTGTTCAGGAATTCAAGGTCAAAGGTCATCTACGGGTTACTATTCACGATTTTGCTTGAATGTGCAAAATGCTGCTTTTACAAATCAAGTTAGATTACCATGAGAGTAGGTCAGTATGGAATGGATTTTTTAGGTCAGTCGTGTAGGTGAACAGTTAGTCGCAAGGGGAATGTAATTTGTAATACTTTTTTCAAGAAGGAGGTTAATCATCTGGACACTTCCAATCTGATCAAATTGATTTCATCTTGATGAAGAGAACATTTTGGAAACATCCAGGCATCAGGTGCTTTGTAACACCACCTGCTTGTATGTTCCTAGGCCCCAACAGAGCAAACTCTCCCATAGCTACGCCTGTGGAAGCTGGAAGATCTAACTGTCATGGCCAAGTTTGGAGAAGCTGAGCAGAATGCACTCGGTGACCCAAAACAAGATGGTGAATGATGACCTGGAGAAATGAATTTCTCAGAAATGCCACTAACATTGAGATAAATGGCACAGCTCAATTCATGCTGCCATGAACCTCCTAATCCACTAGAAACAAAAACTGATACTCGGACTGCTGATTCTCTTTTTGTGGAAGTGGAGACTGTGAGAGTACTTCCATTTGATCGTGATGCTAAATATTGTTGCTCCTAAAAAACGTCTATACTAGAACAGATCACCTATGGGAAAACATGTGGTATTGAGGCAGACATCATGTCACCACAACTGCTTCCAATTGTCTCATTCTCTCCTGCATTTGACTGTGACATAACAATCAACAACAAAGAGGTCACATGACATCCCAACAAGCAGCCCCCCCCTCCATTAAAACAGTGAAGATTTCTTTGAGGCCTTGCTACAGAGGCTATGTGGAGAAAGCAGAGCGTTAAGGTAGGCATGCAGAAAACCGGCTAATGAAGTTGGATCTTGAGATTGACTATATATCAGATTTATTGTGGCGCATGCAGGGTGTACCATCGAACCCTCAATAGTTCTGCAACTACCAGGGCTGGCGGACTCGAGCTTGAACTCGAGACCGGTCTGGAGTCCCCATTTCAAGGACTCGTGACTCGAACTCAGAGTTCAATGACTCGGACTCGACCCGAAGGACTCGGTCCGAGTCCTTGTCCAAGTCCTCTGCTGTTTTTTACAATGAATTCATAGTTTATTTCACTCATAACTATCAAGAAGCATTATACTTAACATGTCAAAACTACTAATATGATAGCAATGATGCATCCAACACCATGGGATAGCCAATTCATGCTTTTGAGTAGCCTGAGCAATGAAGTGGTTATCGAACTGCGCTAAAAAGAGTACAAATCAAATTTGCATGGGGACTCGGGGACTCGGACACTGTGACTCGGACTTGGAAGCTAAGGACTCGGTCTCGGACTCAGACTCAGACATCAAGGACTTGGACTCGGATTGAGAGGACTCGACTCCAGCCCTGGCAACTACTCATATTACAACTGAAATTGCCAACACAAACAACTTGTTTTGGATTGTTCAGTAGCTTTCTTCTCCAGTGAGCACAGCAGTTCTTCCAGAACATGATAAGCAGTGGGCAAACTTTTTCAGTTCAGTGGCAAATCGGTATCAGTGACGCTTCGATTTCAGCATGGCTGCAGGCATTTTTCCAGAGGTGGTTGTACTTGCAGTTCTGATGGCTGCCAGTCTTGGCTTCCGGGTTGTGCCTCATGGCAGTGGATCCGGTGGTTAAGAGGGTTGTTTCGGAAATAGTTGCAATAAGTCTCGTCGGTTGGCTGTAAGCAGTTTCCATGGTGCACCTAAGAATGCCGCTCCTCCAAGTTCTGAGAATGTGGTAAGCTCCTGGAGTTCACTTATCGTCCGTCGAATGGGAACATAACATTTTGGATTGGTCACACCTCTGCCTTGATATCATCTGAGCACTAGTTGAAAGGAGAAGGCGAGTTATCACCGGTGCTCATCCAAGATCATTATGGCGAGGGTTCCTCGATGAGCCTCCAGTGGCTTCCTGACCCTATAGAATCCAAATCAAATCAAGATGACATATGGGTGTCTGTATGTTCCCATGTATGTATATGCATAAATGTCATGAACCTGGTATGCCATGGTGGATCAAGTTCATACCTTACTTGACATGTGTGTTCCTCATGATGAGTATACTCCTGTGTGGCTGCCACATAACATGCAAGTGTTGATGAACTGGTAAAAAGGTTACTACTAACTCACCTACCTACTTCATGATGAGTAGAGCATGTGGTCTCCATTGTTTTAGAGAGAGGTCAAAGGTCACACTAGCAAAATTATCCCATTTTAATTTACACTTACATTTTAGAGCAAGAGCAAGTCCCTGTGGAGCCTACCACATCAAAACTGCAAGTTTCTTGAGGTTAATTACAAATCATGATCAACTTTTGGCACACAGAGGGTTGTTCAGGGTTGGAGGATGTGTGTGGGTCCCTTAGTGGAATTACTGCTTCCTGACCAAAGGCTTGGAATTACGACTACCTTATGCTTGAGCGAAGCATAATAATTGAAGTAGCAAAAACAAACCAGTGTTCATCCACCATCTTATACCACTTCACAGCAGTTCTTAGGTATCCGTATGGTGTTGTGCCATCAGTCCCCAGGACAGAACTTTCTCCTGCAATAACGCATGCATAATGCAGATGACAAGTTTCGTTCAAAAGTATTCTTGATTGAGCACATCTCGATATGTTATGTCATTCATTATCTTGGGGTCGATATATAGCAACGACACATTTCTATTTGATGTCCTAGATGATGTTCAGGAGGAGACTGACCAATCACGTGTGTGTGTGTACGTGTACCTGTCTGTGTCACACTTTTGTTTCCATGATATTTCTCAAACCATGGGACTGATCGGAATAGAATTTGGGCACACAATTTCATATGAGGCAACTCAAATGGGAGACATAATTTTTCATCTTGAAGCAACTTAAAGACACCGTAAAGTCCTGTCTAACCAGCCTGAGTCATGCAGTTTAGTTAGCTAGCATGATCCTACGTTCATCCTGGTCCCTCATACAGCCAGCAATCTTGTCCAGTCCCCTCAGACCAGTATCCCTATTCAGGATGTTGACAAATGTGTTGCGTTGTCTGCCTCTATTTCTTGAAGGAAATAAGGGGGTGACGGTGGCGAGGTCAGGCAAGTTGTATGATGCATGGCACCACAGACCAATACCTGTTGTGTTGTCAGTTATGAACAACCCATCCCATACAAAGTGTTTCTTGCACTTTGTCTACCTACCCAATCTATAGCATGTGATGGTAACTTCAGATAGACAGTGTGGTATACCCTCCTTTGCAAACAATATCCTAACATTCATGAAGTCACTATCCTCAAGTTTATTTCATGCACAATGCTCTATACCTCATTCATATGGAATGATCATTCAAAGAAGGTTGATAAGTTTTTAGCTCATTTTAGCTCACCCCATGCAGCCATGTGGCTGGTGAGCTATTGTGATCGTGCATGTCTATCTATCTACGTATCTGTCCACAATTGATTCAAATTGCTACTCCTCCTGCATCCTTCAATGGATCATGATTAAACTTGGTCACAATGTTGACCAAGTCATGGGCCATCAAGGGTGCAAGGGTGGGCCACATGTGACAATATTTCCACCAGGTGTAATTTCTTCCGAAAATTACCCCTGGTCACTGAATCATCATTTCAAACCCTGGTTGGTGTAGAGGGTAGGTTGAGGCGCACATCTGGTCGGGGGACAATCGGACCCATCATCTGGGACATTCTAGCACCACCTCTATAACTACCTACCTAGAATTGAAGATCACTTACACTCACTCCCCTGTCAATG
>JAODTT010144333.1:0-20411 GCA_025400115.1 Pentamera pediparva
GAGACAAACGTGATAAAGCTGAGCAGCACGATATATGAATGCTGTAGAGGGGTATAATGTCAAGCTAGGTATATAGGATGCATATAAATGGAGGGAATAATTCCAATTGTTTTGGCGTCATGCCAAGGTCCTTAAGGTCATGATAGGAAAACACTTCAGAAATCTTGTTATCACGATATTTGAAGAACACGAAGCATGTATCGAGCCGCTCAAGTTAGGTACCGGTATGTGTGTTGCAGATAACGAGGGGAAACCTTCTGTTTTTTGCGTTACACGACGTAAACCCCGCGATGTTTTTTTCTGCATGTCACCTATCTTGACATCAAAAATGATGTCACACATGTTGGGGCTGAACAACGAAACTTAGCAGAAAATGATACAAGGAATCACACCACAACGTTGTGGTCTCGTTCCAAGCTGTACTTGCAGTTGCGATAGGCGAGGTCTCCGGTTCTTATGAGATGCAGTGGACTATAGGCAATTTCTGGGGGTTGCTCGTCGGTCGGCTGTGAGCAGTAACCACCGTTAGACCCAAATCTCCCGCTCTTGCAGGTTCTGAGAAAGTGGTCAGATCCTGGAGTTCCCTGATCGTCCATCGGATTGAGACGTGAAATGCCGGTCCCGGGAGCAGGTAGGGATTTGTTACACCCCTGCTTCGATAGTCGATATCATCTTAGCACAAGTCGAAAAGAGAAGGCGAATTACCCGGCGCTGGTGCTCACTGATCCATGGTTTTTTTGATTGAGCACCAGGTGGCTTCCTGAAACCGAAGCAACCAAATCAAATGAAATATCAGCGCTGCATGGACTTACTGGTAGGTCTGCCAATGCATCCCGATTTCATCTCATCCGCCCGCTGATCCAATTTCAGATTGACCTTCATGGAAACCAAGTTATGATTACTGTTTACATATTACGAGGCGAAATTTGTAGACAATTCATTCGACCAAGATTCAATCTCGAGTCAAATTCAACATGATTTATCCTAATAGTAATGTTGAGTAGAGCCTGACCTGGTTACACAGAGCAGTGGAGCAGGTTAGGGTTTGATTGATGTGATCCTCACAAGAGGGCGACATGTCGGCTGGCCGGATGATCAATTAAGTGCGTTGTTCAACCGGGCAGGTGTGACGTCAGCAGAGGTGGTTTTGAAGTTCATCCAGGTGGATTACAGTGTTCTCTGGATAGGCTAATCACCAATCGTCGAGTTGAAAAAGCCAATGGAGAGCGGGTCGTTCCTGACCAAGACGCGGGGTGCAAATTGACAAGAGATATATGCATGCTAGTGTTGTTTGTGACCCACGGAGGCAGAGGCGCAACCACATGTTGACAGTTGGGGGAGGGGGGCAAATGGTCCACTTGATAAAAGTTGGGGAGTCCAAATTATGCTGACACAAACAGTATAGGGACCTCCAAAATGTTTGGGGGGGCACCTAAAAGTTTGGATGACGTGACCCCCCGACCCCCACCACCCTCCCCCCAGTTGCTGCACCCTTGTACTGCACCATTGGTGCTTGAGTTGAAATGAAATGCGTCCTCTTCTCAGATACATATTTTTGTGTATTGTTTGTGAGACGCCTTACTGCAACATTAATTAATCAAATTCATACAGCGTAGAGCTGCTACATTCTGCCTGAGTGACTACGAAGCTGATTCCCCAGATTCTGCCTGAATAACATCAGAGCTACTAGTACCAACATGATATAGAAGACAAGAAGTTGAGATATGGCTCGCAAGAGTCTCACCATTTTTCCCTCCCTCTGCCATGTCCCACCACAGAGGCATTGGCTTATTTCATGTTCAGCGCAGTATCTAGGACTGCATCTTTGCTGGGTATGGAGTCGTAACTCGTCTGACAAGTATACCGTGAGAAACAACACTCGGCTCGGTCTTCCCCATCCCAGCCAATAGGTTACCGCCGATGACGTTCAACCTTACGTGACTTTGTCTTCGGTGCCTCGCGCATGATGACAGCCATGCGTTATCTTGAAATAATAACAGGAGCCCTAAACGCATGCAATGGCTGCTTGGTTGCATGCTTCCAAACATTGAAATTGACCGACTGCTGATCAGATTAGCTCGATCGGCCGAGTCCCATTGACTGATCAGTTTTCCATGTGCCCTTGGGCAAGGCATTTTGTCTCTTGCCCCACCCCACCCAGGCAATAATTGGGGATCTGTGAGGAATCTGGACAACCTGCGCCTACAATGACGGCAACTTACTCTCCTGGATTGTCGGAGAGCGTACCCGTTCCTGCGATCGGGGTCACATTTGTAGTGCGCTTCGAGCATGTCTACGACGTTGAAAAGCGCTATATAAGCATGCGGATGTATTATTTTTTACTGATAGGCAACTCAGATACTACGCCTTTGGTCTATCAATTAGCATCAATTGTGATAGCTGGTAAAAATGTGTGCCTTACGTTCGAAGTTGCTGAATACTTGCCCAATATTCATATACATCACCAGTCCTTTTCATCCAAGGTAACAGTGTAGGTTGTTCGCTAATTGTTCGATTAATGATACAATACATACAGCTGACACGTGAAACTGACATATCTTTTATGAAACATTTCCTCGTTCAGTCGTACTGTTTTACGAGTCCTATTATATTATAGGAACGAACATCTATTCCTACTAACCTATGACGAGCGGGACTTGCTAGAGTACACGATTGTCACCATGGTCAGAATCAGACAGACGGTAACGCAGTGATAGGAAGGGGAACTTGCAGCTGACAGAGGAACGTTGCCATGAATGATGTAGGCCTATGGCTTTGCCTAATAGGCCAACAGCTGTCGGGCCAAACCAGAATAAACGAATTCAATCCGTCCCAGTGATCGCCCGACACATGTATCCTCGTCTGCAGGGGGGAACCATTAACCAATTTCACAGATCCTAATGCACATAAGCCTACGTAAGTGTCATTCCCACAAATTACCTCGGTCTATAGAAACGCACCGTCCTACTTTCCCTGGCCTGTCATCCGCATACGTCATATTCCTAACGAACCCCAAATCAAATTACTTTGTATTAGGCACAGAACATTTCCATACACCTAATCCGATTGCGATTATCAGATTACAAGGTGTTCGTACACGTTCGAGAGAATCTTCTAAATCGAATACGGTATGCTGTATACACTCATTTCTGATCAATCTGTTTGCCAAAGTGGTGATCTCAAAGCTTTGATGAGGTGATGTTGGAGAACACAGCTCAGTTTGTAACTATTTGGCATATTAGAGGAATAACTATCAAAGTGTTAACTATTGCGAAAAAGCAAACATTGTTTATATGATGGTCGGGAGGAATTTCAACGAACACTGCGATCGCTAGCCGCTCTATCGTCGATAGGAATTTGCTCCGTACGTTGCGCTTGGAATGTATGTATTTTATTCGAAATTTTAACAATGAACCATGCGACCAGATTGATATAAAATAATGATTCATACCTAATCACAATAGCAAAATATAGAAATTATCACATTATACAAAACCATGCATTGAACCTGTCTAGTTGGTGCAAATCACCGAGCAAGATAAGACGAAATAAAGAGTGCAGTATATTAAGGTTCCTACCTATAGTGATCAACCTTATCGGATAAGTGTCATCGTTATTTCTTACTTCACCGGATCTGAGGTGAATGTGAAGGTATAAATCCCCACACGAACGATGAGTAGAGAGGTAATAAGAGTAAATAGCTTCTATCCTTGGCGTATTTGACCTCATCGGAACCTTTTCAGTATCCATGACCACGTCATTTGAGATGAACCCACGGTAACAATTATCCCGAGGTTCTAGCCCCTTGTCCCTTCTCTTTACGGATAATGTGATGTGACATTTACGCAATTCTACATTTCGACTAAAAGTGAGGGAGCAGTTTTATTAAGTTTAGTCATTACAGGCGTGGAGGCGATTCCAGTGTCGCACATATTTGTACACCTACACGTTATAGGCAACTCGTAATTAAATAAACTGTGGAATTATTTGTTAGGTCATTTTAAAAGGGTTCCATGCTATGACTAGAGTATGCTACTCTGTCGAGGTCTTATTGAGATAAGATACCGGTAACTATTGTAAATGAATATTCATGACTTGGTTGAGCCCATCAGCTAATTATCACATTTCCTGAGGGATATATTCGCAAATGTAACCGTATTTCAAGGATATTTGAAGGATATATTCCCATTTTTCATTTAAAATAAAAACTGGGTGAGCCTATTGTATTCCAGGTACAACATCAAACAACGTCTAGGAATTGGTCTATCATGATAATTAGAGCAGTTACAGTGACTAACCTGTAGAAATATACAAGATATAAAAACGACAAAAACGTCCCAAACATTTCTTATGACACGATGGTAATACTGCTGACCCGTTAGTATTTTATGTGCGCTGATTGACAGAGCACATCGACACATATGTGTCGTAGCTTGTCCAATAGTTGTAAGATAGTTCTTCCATTCAGTCGATTTTTACGATAAATAATGGTTGCAAAGCTCGTAACTCTCAGTAATTATGAAAGAATCTCGGAGGCTATCTCCGCTTCATCACTTCCAATATAGTTTGAAAGTAATCGAGAGCGAGGTGTAGCCCCCAATTGTTTGCCTTCCAGCCTTCAAGGAAGGCAGCGTGACCTCCTTTCTGAGTTGTCGCCAACATCACATGCGGGAGTGTCTCAAATAAATCAAATGGAATATATTCTTGTTTGACAATCGGATCATCCAGACTGTTTACGCACAGCAGAGGAACCGCAATCTCGTCAATATCTCGGAGCAACTCTTCCTTCTCGAAGATATCCTCGACGTTCTTGTAACGACCCTTATTAGAACACAGAACATGCTTCAGATACTCCGGTACAGACGACGATCCGAAGGCATCATCCAGATCAACTTTACTCTGTACAACTTGAGCATTTCGATATAGTTCACACTTCATGCTTTGAAGGAATAACCACTCTGGAAATGACCGACCATTTTGGCGGGAGAGTTGGTCTTCCAACGAATACCAAGGAGAGAGGCATACTACCGCCTGAAGATGACACGACGATCCGTAATCCCCCAGGTAAGATAACAATAGACCGGCTCCTGATCCCACACCTATTGAAACAATCTTTGCTCTGGAGTACATCTGCTTAATATATTTGACGGCTTCGCGTAGGTCTGAGCTATCGCCAAGTGTCTGAAACTTGGACGGATCTTTCAGCTCGACTCCATCGCTACCCCGCCGTCGGAAGACTATTGGACGGAAACCTGCCATGTTAGCCTGCTCTGAAATGACGTCCTCGCTCAGCGCCAGAAAGTGTCGGCAAGGTACAATTAGCAAGACAGGACGGGTGCTTCCTCGCTTCGGTGGAGATTTGTGATAACAGTCAAATCCCACTACCCCACCGTCTTTCATTAGAAGCAGCTTACGCCTGTAAGGGTTTTCATTGGGACGAAGCCTGCGTACTATATTGGACGCAGTTTGTATCCATCTCCACCTTGCCAGTGGGGTACATTTGTACTTGGAATTTAGTGACCGGCAGTTCTTGAGGACGTAACTGTGTATAAAAGATGGTTTGTGGTAGACCTTAGGGAGCTCTCCATCCGGGTGTACGAAATCTGCAATAGTTATACAAAACAGGAAAATATAATTCACGCAACCGAGTAGGAGGTACCCAAGCAAGTGCAACAAATATTTGAGAAACTGCTGACATTTTTCGACGTGGCATTCGGTTCTCACCTCTGGCATTTTGTTAGAGTTAAAATCCGTATCATCTCTTCCCCGGCAGTGCTTTGTCTCGCGTTGCCATGACGGCTGTACTAGGGACTTCGATCTCATTCGTATTCGTGGAAGTGTTAGGGTAACAGTTGTTGTGTTGCTAAAAGACATCTTCGTTTGTAGGTCTATATCCCTTCACAGCTGCAGCATTGCGCTGTATCTTGTACCTTCGTCAGAATAGTTTTTTCTAGGCAATCACTTGACGCCAAATTTGACTGACGTTAGAGGTTTCTCTGGTTTCTCAAAATCCCACCGAACATCAAATTTCAGTGTTTGGCTCTTCGGTATCCAAGAGAAAAAGAGTCACCAAATGGCGTAAAACAAAGCTAATGTAGTAATGTGTTCCTTCTCGGAGAAATAATCAGGAAGTTATTTGATAAATTGCTCCGGTACCAGCAATTTCAATCTCGCTGAGTGATTTCTATGGCTTTACGAAGGTGTTGCGTAAACAAAGCTGATGACCCGGTTGATTACTTTTCTCTTCCGATGACGTCCCTTTTGGAGCTTGGATGTACTCTGAAACGATAAACACAGATATCATATTCAAATTTCGTCTATTTATGTCATATATGTCAAACAGGATGCATCTAACAATACCGTTATGATAGTGATAACTAGGGCATGTTAAGAACACATAAACAAGGGCGGCAGAACCGGGGTGCCAAGTGGGCACGTGCCCCCCCCTCATTTTCCCGAAAAATGCCAATATCGTGTTGTTTCACACCACAGTAGTGCCCCTTCAGGGACCAGTTGTGTCTCCCACTCTTCAGAAGCTTCCACCGCCCCTGCACATAGCACAACTGGTTTTATCATACATATCCACAATTGACGACTGTTTTACAGTTGTGTAAATACATCACATGGATTCCCATTCAGGTTTGTCGAATTCTTCCCCAGTTTTACTAGGCTAGGATGGTTAGCTGGATCAGCCACTCCATTTACATTAACTACATCTGATTGCCATAGCAACGGTTGTCGTAGTAACAATAATGGTGAATGAGAAGCCGTCTCCGTGGAGAACCCTGTAGTGGTATGGGTGTCATGAGGCTCACTGACATGTCCGTAATCAATTTATTATCGAAGTATTAGAATAGTTGAATGGTATACTGAAATGCACTGAAACAGAATCCTACGTCGTGTTAGCCTCGGCAATGTTTCAATTTATCCTCGATAATTTAGTTTTACGAAAGTAAAAAGTGACAAGTTTTATTAGAGAATGGAATTCTATAAGTAAACGTGTCATGCATTAGCTTTTGTGAAAAGTACAGTTGTGGGTAGGTCCCGACATTTGCAAAAAACGAATGGGCCCACAAAACCCGGGGTGTTGTCACCATTGTATCATTTTGTCGAAGTTGTCCATAATTTAAATTTCTTTGAACGAAATTTGAAACACCAGCTACTGTGTGAACATTTTTATCAAGCCGTAGACTGTAAATTCCTATGTCTTTGTAACATCTGCGAGTTTGCATGATCTTTTCTTTTCCCATCTCGCTCCTCCTACTCCTTTCTCTCGATTACTTTCGGCTTTTTGTGTTACCTTTTTTCTCGAAGACCTGACTCCAAACGTTAAAGGCCTACTTACTTCTGGTCACACCACCCTCATACTAAATCACCTTGAGTTAATTACACATTGATCATATACCCTGTATATTAATCTGTAAAATGCATATGCATGGCTAATTGGTAAAATCAAGTCGAAAAATAAAGTTGAATCTTGCAACTTTAATACGATCGTTGTTACCGGGAAGTAGTGAACCTCATAACACTATTATCATTGCTTGAAGACAGGTCAAAGTTGTCTGCAGCCAATCATCACATTTCTTGAAGGATTTATTCGTCAAATTTGGATATAATTATTTCCTAACATGCTAGTTTGAATGCAACCTGGGTTCTAGAATTTCATTCCCTGAAGGATATTTTCCTGAGATTCCAGAAATGTGACAACTGTCTGCCCAGCCAATTATGGCATTTCCTTTAAATTTGAGCACATATCCATGGTTGATGAATTTTACGACTGAGTGCCTCATTCTCGCAGTCAAAGCGCATTCCTTTGTTGGCTGTCCGTATTGTATGCACTTGGTTGTGTTCTTTGTTAGGGTTAGGGATTGGATTAGGGATCAGGGCTAGCGTTATCCAATCAGGGAAATTATTGTTCAGAGGTGCCCCCTCGGCCCCATTATTGTGGTTCACACTCCTAGTATAGGGATGTTGACGCAGACTATTCAGACATTATATTGGATCAACCTTTGGGTTCCTCGCTGAAATTGATCTATATAGATGGATCAATTGACTGTAAAATTGTGGAGCCTCTTCGCGTTTGCTTACTCTTTCGATGATAGGTGCCGGTAGCCATGAAGGAAATATCCAAACGTTGTAATTTGTCGCCGCGTTACCATGATGTTTCAGTGCAGTAGCATCTAAATTATGGAAATATCTGCCATAGCACATCCGCTCTTCTAGCAGCCTAAGTAATCAGGGTAATACTTTAATTTAGGAGTAAAGTTAAAACGTATTTATATAGTATTGCCTGTTAAGTTTTGTTTTGGTTTTGCCGATTGAAATGCGTCTCATAGTAGTCCTTGACTGATTAGGGCGCTATATAAATTGTGTATAGTATTATTAAAATGTTGTTAAATAACAAACATTTCAAAACACTAGATCATTTTGTGTCCCCTACATTCACATGATTCAACGCTAATAGTCTGATTTTCGACACACATCACACCGTATGTGTTGCTCACTACAAAAACCCGAGCCCCACACTATATGTGCAATTGTTAAAATCGCTTTGCAACACGCACCTGCATCATGTGCAAAATAAGGTAGCCTATATTTTGTACACATAGTAGTGCACATAGTAGTACCATACTCCGTCTGAATAATTTCAGCAACAAGCGTCAAGCCATAACATGACTGTCGTGTTCGAAGGACTGAAGCATTAGGCAATTAGCAACCAAGAGGTTATTGATAGACTGTATTTGTTGTTGCTCACTACGACAAACGCATTTTCACACTAAAGTCTAATCATAGTTAAAATGCCTTCACAACACGGGCCCGCACCATGCAGGCGGTATTATATGCCAACTTAAGTCATAGCATGATAAATCGTTCGATAGGCAATTGAAAACTAACCCAATTGAGCACCGTAAATCCAACAGAATTTCAATACACGTATGATGTAAATAACGCGATATTCCTTTATTTGATTTTTGTACCAGAATGTCATCATGGACAAAAATGAAAATGTGTTAACAGTGCTTACCTGTATGTAGTGGGTTGGACCTGCAGATGAATGAATACGTATAGTTCGTGGGGTCACAGACCACTACTTCCCACTGCAAAATTCCTGCGAGGGTGTAATTGGTGACTTATGGCACTCCGACCACGCATCATTTGGGGAAACCATTACAACAGGTAGAGGCCTCTGATTACATCGAGTGTCACTGGAACGAGGCACACCGTGTGTCTTTCATTCGCGATATTAGGACACCTTCGGAGTCGCGGCTTAGGCATTCGTGTAGGCTGTTGTCTCGAAGACTTTCAACCCCAGACATCCGAGTGTCCAATTGAGGCAAAAAACGCGATTGCATTCACAACCTGTGTCATAGTACTGACCCCCCTTCTTATTACATAAAAAAAATTATGTTCCCATCATGAAATGGTAGTTTCACACGTTATTTTCTGTCTTGGCAACTCAGTCACTGTTCATATTCATAACTCACGGGAGACTAGTTTGATGATCGAACAAAACACTAAATCTCTCCCAAGCCGTGTTTCTAGGAATCGCTTTCCATATCAGATACCGGTACGTCAAAGGCCAGATAAACAACCCCAACGTTAGTGATAAATTGGAAAGGAAAATCATGGGAAATGTTTACCAATCAAGATGGAATTACAGCTTGCAAATTGTGCGTGATCTTTGTGCGACTAGCCGATAAAATGTCCATGCTGCAACTCCTTGGGTGTTTTCTGTGCCGGCTAATTTTACGGGCGCGGGTCGCCTGATTTGTGAATTGCTTCTCTTCTTGCGCCTATATTCATCAACGTTTGTCAGGATTATATTATTATTACACTACATGCGATATGCATATTACATAATATAAATAATCTCCGGAGGAGATAAACAGCCAAATATAAGCGAACAATGATATAAAAACGTGTGTATCCGATAAGTCTCATCAAGATTAGGTTTATAAAATTCATTCTTGACACCACTAACAGTTTCATAGACCAGTTCGTCCCCTCCATGAACCGCGTGTTCGATGGAAACAATGACCACCAGTTGTCTGGAATTAATATTCTATCACAACAATAACAGGTTCATCTGCATCCCATTTTAGCATACTTTCTACCATGTAATGTAAGTTTCCCATATTTCGTCGGCCGTTTTAGACGTCATCTTGAGTTTTAGAAATGACAGCAATGTCTAATTATTGCCTGTTTTTTATGAATGCCTACAAAGCAGTGAGCTGTATTAGCTACTAGAACAGGTGGGTACCAACCAACATGTTATGATTTGACTAAAGACCATTTCGATGCTTTCGAAAATGGTATTGTAGTCAGACAAAGCAGGCAACAACATGATATTGACTACGCTATTAGGGTATGTGCAAGGAACCACCAAAAGGAAGCAAGTTTTGGATTGTTTTCGTAACTAGTCAATTGCATCGTGACAGGTGTTACATTTGCACCTTGATCAGGAGTTATTGGAGGACTCGCATCTCACACATGTTCATTTGTATGAGGCATCATTAACCACTGACACGTCGGACAGTAAATAATAATTAGGGAGGGCTTGGTTCAGAGTCTGACCGTCAGTTTTGTTTTATTATTGCCAGAAAATCTTGAAATTAACGCTACGATGTATCTGACATGTTATATATCAAGTTCTAAACTAGCTAAAGTTATCGCGAGGAAGTTCTTTTGTTACAATTCCTTTATGAATGACAGAATGGTAACTAACTCCATCCAGGTTCTCTTTCCCGTGATTATCGTAAAAGCTATAGTGAACTCATGTGTCAACTGGGTCCACAGAGCCTCTCGGGCAGCTTTAGGATTAAATTAGCGACGGAGACGCCAGCGCTGACGTGTGAGGAATTATGGTCATTTTTGTCTTCAACAATTTGTGAAGAGGATTTTAACGGCGCCTCTCGATGAATTACCGATCGGCGAAAAGAGATGATCCAAATTTTCGATCATATCTATTTAAAAGTTGACGAGATGAATTGGTGTATGAATTTTCGAGAGGTTTTATTCATTATGGCGGTGAAAAAGGGGTATGCTACAAAGTCCAATGCTCCCTGATATGATGGAGATAATATTTTATTGGTACATCCGCAGATGGGAATAAAATGAAAGTAATGTTAATCTGGCCCGAAATGCGACATTGCAGATTGAACCCTACGACTCGAATTGGAAATCGGCTATTTTGGTGTCTTCGTCGAATTCGTTCATTACAGCAGTGAATTCCGCCCCCCCCTTCAAATCTACTGCAACCATTTTGTTACTGTGTGTACAGCTACGCCGCAAGATAATTTGAGTTGTACATATACTATACTTAAATTTTAATTTTCAATGCAAAACTATACAAACGTGAGCTAAATTTATCGAATATCGGTGAATAATAGCAAACTGTTTGGGATAATATTAGGCTGAAATTTCAGGTGGTTCAATGACGTTGTGGGAGGATCATATCAATACTTGGTAGATATGCACGCAGCAGTGACTTCATTCATCGTATAATCCCGGGTTGGAAGGGTGGATAATTTATTATTGAGGTATTGGCTCTCATAATTCATCTGCTGGTGCACCCGATACGAATAGAATACACAGTATTTCACGAATTTAGTGATCTTGAGTAACACGTGTTATTTCATACAAGATAGCTATCGGAGATGTTATAACACCGAGTTAGGGTCCGATTATTGTGCTATAATTTTCATAATTAACTACTGATGAAATTGATAAAATTTTCATCGGTAGCTATCGCGTCTCCGATACGAATCAGCTGGCTAGTGAGATTGTTATATTTATTGGAATGAATCTATCTCCTGGACTCCATCTCCGACAGGTGCGGCAAAGACAGGTATCCACTTCCGCGTCGGCTTTGTTTACAGAACCGCTGGGCGCATTTTGAAGATTGACTTAGCGAGGCAGGTATGTGTATAAGCAGAGATGCTAGCAACCTGACAGGCAGGATAACACACAAATATCAAGGTAGGTAGGTAATGTTCAAAGACGAATCGACTCATGCCTGTCAAAATTGAGGAACGCCAGAGCCTGTACGCAAGAGAATTCAGTGTTCCTCAATGTCTTAGATTAGAGGCTGGGACGGAAATTCCTCTTATGTGGCACTGTCTGGGTATTGGTTTAACCGCCAAAAAATGATTACAAAATATGACCATATTCATCATACAACTTTAATAAATGAAGTGAATTCGTGTCTGGATTCCCGAATACGTCCAATAATTTTGACAGTATAGAAGGGTAGGCCAATGTTACGAGGTGTAATGATTCTTTTCGGGAAAATACATTTTGTTGGCATCGGCGCCTCCTCGTATGTGAATAAAGTCTATAATTTGAGTTTTGGTATCGCCACACGCCATTAAAAGCTCGATCCAAACTTTGTTACAGTCAGTCAGTTTTCTGCTGGCTACGCGAACAAAGAGATGAAGCAGGACAAAAGAAGGCTCGTTGATGGCCTTAGAGTCCGGGTCTTGTCCGGGTGTGCTGGGAGGGCTGGAGCGGGTGTTCTCAAAAGTGGAGACAGCCTGGTGGATCGTGTGCCCCCATACCTGGCGGTCAGCAGCTTGGGTTGGACCGACAGTCAGACAGAAGATTGGTGTTCTATACAGTTGTATCCGAAATGAAGAGACATGTTATGGCCTCGTCTACTAGGTATTTGGAACCAGCAAATGAAATACAACGTAGTTATAGTTTTCAACTGTTCACGATATACGAATTTCTCCAATATCTACTGCAATCTGGTGACTCATTGCTATCGACATAATGAGGATTGTGTTTAAACTTTTTTTTCACTATCCTTCATTTGTAAGTTTCGCTGATTTAAACGAAGGTTATAGTATAAGAGGATTACATTCGGTCCCGACAAAGGTCATTTGCATAATTTTTGCGACTTTCCAAACTTTGTTGGATTAGAACGAAACTTGGTGAATGTGGACTACATTCCGTCCTGTCCCATAGTTTAGTGTTGCATTCTTGCCTCATCCAACTTCGCCGCATGTGTACATGTACACGAATGAGACATTGTTAATAATATGCATAAACCTTCTATATGCAAACTCATGACGTTACGAATGGCTCCGAAGGATTCTACTTAATTGTCAAACCCAATATCCAAACAAAATTCCACACAGGAATGGCAATATCACCATATAGCAACAGTCGGGAAAGTACCAACGGCGTTTGCCGAGGCCACAACTAAAAATTGCCCCAGTGCAATCCGATATCGATTACAGCACATCGTCATTATGGTATGTTAATAACATAATGGGTTGGATATATCGTAATATCGAATTGCCCTGGAACGATTTCTGGTCGTGACGTCATGCGAACGACAATCATTGCCTATTCCTCCTGATAGTTCCGGTACTTACCATATTTATTTCCAGTGTGTCAAAGGAAGTATTTACTCTTGTGACGGTTAGAAATATGATATGATCGAAGTTTTCAAACTGACATCAGGATTGTATGATACGACACTGCCGCCACTACTCTAGGCTCATATTGATGTCCGGACAAGAGGCCACAGCAAGAAACTATACCAAAGCAGACGAGCACACAAAAACTTGGGGCAATTTTTTTGTACTGACCGAGTTTTAAGTACCTGGAATAGTTTGCCGAATAATGTTGTTGTTTCTGGAAACCTGCAAGTCTTCGAACGAAGGCTAGATAAACATTGGAAAAATCTGAGCCTTGTTTATAACTTTGAAGCCAACCTAGATTCTGGCAGCAACACAGACACCTAATGAGGATCTGAGTATAGTGGCCGACAGCCAGCGCTCAGAAGAAGACCTGTAAGTATAAATGCGGACAATGGATTGGCCAATTATTTAATCCCCATAATTAGGAAGTACTTGTCTGACATGATACATAATGAGTTCCCTGCGAAAGCCAATTTTGCTCGAGCTCGTACCGTTATATGCGTCGTGGTGATCTTTTTAATTCAGTGGTTTGCTCCTGATAACTGTCGGCAATTGTTCCTTGCTATTTTTTTGTGACGGGGAAGCATATTCTGTGGCTGTTACAGATTAATATTTAACAATAACGCACATGCAATGACGTAACTAATTACTTCCTGCTCAAGAGCTCAAGAGGTGACACCTTTCCTTGGTCGTAATCAGTTATTTCGCCACCGAGTGTGCCGTCAATCCGTGACATCAGCAGAAAGTGTTCCCCTGTCTCGGTATCAGGCTAACTGATTGATGACTTTACATTATTCTATACTATAGCTTGAACACTCTTGGCGACATGGACAAGTGCTCGCTACTTGACTTACTTATAGTACCACCGTTCGTGGTCGAGGTTCGAGCACAATTGCTCAGTTGACAGATCATCTAGTAAGCAGGTCGCTAGTTCGTTTTTTGCGCGTACATGCTCAGTTTTGACTAACTGAAAATGTCCAGTCTGATGTGGTTTAGTTTTCTCAATTTGCTCAATATATACCAGAAGAACTCGTTGTCGTTAAAAGCCAGTATTAGTGAAAAACACTGATTCTTTTTGATTGATATTTATATCTAAAAAATTCAACCCCTAAACTGATGTTCAGTCAATGAGATAGTGAAAATGAGACAGTAATACTATTACGTAATGTGCTTGTAATGTCAATGGGGGAAGAAAAAGATCTGTTCAATACAAAGTCAATGCCAAAGTAATAATAATGAGGCAAATACTACATTCCTATTGTTAAGTGTCTGTGAAGTTCTCCGTCTAACACACAATAGTATATGGAAAATAGACGAAAAACGCACAACAATACTGAACATTTCGTTTGGACGCTAAGTTGACCACTATTACACCTGCCGTGTTTTGTTGTAGACACATTAAGTAATAATGTTTTACACAGGCCTCTCACCTCGACTGAATCTCCACGATTGCCCCTACAAATTACCTGGATTGTTTGCAAAAATGGGGTCTTTGTCATCCCCTTTAATTTCCTTTCCATTAAAGTTAAAAAGTTCGCAGGCTGCAGAAACAGCCTCCAGATGTTATACCTTTCTTTGATGAATTTTTATGTCAAACGATTTGTGTGTTTCGATGAAAGGGCGCTGTATGAATATAATATATCACTATTTATATCATTATTTATTAACAAAGTAATTCAAACCTGAAAGAAAGGCCGATATCTGGATTTCTCTCCCACATTTGAGGAGTACATATAATATGTCAATATCCACTTATTCCACTGGTGATTGTGTAGTCAAGAGAATGCTGATAATTTGAACAACGATTAGCCTGTATTTGTGTACTGGTATTTACCCTTGTGAATACGCTCAAAGTGTTGGTGATGTGTAAAACATGAACAGTGATTATTGCCCTCTCTTACTGAGTCACAGTGATAAATAATAGCTAAAGTTGCCAGTCTTAGAAGAAGGCTAATTATAATCTGGTGTAGTTTGAACTGTGTCGAACTACGTTTTTAGTAAGGAACCCGCATCCTAAATCATGTCGTGTATGGAATCTATTATTTGAAATCACTAAACACTGTTAAAACAAATTTAGAGAAGGTCTGTTAACTTCGTGTTTGCTTCATTCGAGTAAATTGATTAGTACCGCGATTATTTCTCACTACGAGCTTCTGCTAGAACATCTTAATTTACAACGCATCGATTTAATTTTGAATTGATTGCAATAGTCCCAATAAACACGAAGAGTAAACATGAGAAAGGGGAAGAGAGATACGTGAGGATGTAGGTTTTGTTGTAAGGGGTATGTATGGTGGGGTGTACTTCAGAGCGTAAGACTGCCAGGCCTCGGTCGGGGAACTTGGATACCTCGCCGGGGAACTCGCCCACCCATCCCTTCCCTCCTCCATGATGACGCCGCCCCTGAATGGTCGACCATGCATGAACAAGGAGGTCGTGTTATCACACGTCAGTAACTAGGCCTACTAATGGAACTAAGAGTGCACAACCATAGATAGTAGTCACTAAATCATGTTGTTCCAATAATATCAGCTGCCTAAGAACATGTTCACTCCTCAACGTTCCACCATCTGGTCTAACTAGTTTATCCATTGTCCAGCTGTGGGGTATTGCATTGTTTCCCATGTACCCTGTTGCTTGCTCAGAGTACTACGAACCAGTTGACGATAGGTCTCATTGTTGAAATCCTCCACAATGACCAGACACTGATTTGGGGTTATTACGCAAAGTTTGCCGTATAATGGTAGTCCGTGACTCTAAATTCCTACCCTAATCCTAAAAATATGCACAATTGAGTTCATACAATAAGGATATATTGCGTTTTCCCAACTTTTCACCTATTCGATATCCAGAAACTATCAACGTTATCCATTATATTATTAACGTTGTTGTTCATGTGGAAATTTGAAATAATGTTTCGCATTCCCAGGCTCGAAGGCCCCACAGTTAGCATTTGTGTGTACGCTGAACTAAAAAATACTCCGCACAATTTACCACCGGTATAAACTTTCCCAAAATCTTCGTTTACACTTTTAGAAACACTGATTGGTCGTTGGAAGGTTGAACCTGTGACTATTAGTTTCAGTTAATGCGCACTGTCTCGTGAGGTATTTTCTGATTGGCAAATGGTATTGTATTGTACCGATTATAGTCTTGGGTATTCGGGTCGGGGATTAGGTTAGGAATTAAGGTTAATGCATCCAATCATTAAAGAAATCAGAGCAAGTGTGCGTCGGCCCCATCAGTTTTGGTGAACAATCATCACTCATAAGCAAGTTACTTAATTATTACCTGTTAATTAGCTGATTCAGAAAGGACACGACATCACGCCTAACAGTTTTCCACTCCGAAGATTCTAATTATCATGTCTCAAATTTGTAGCATCGTGTCCCAAATCGATGTCCCAAGAGCGATTTTGCACTTCCAGCTACTATTCGAATGCTCTCACTCTTGGCCATACAATAGACTTGAGGTCATTCTATACAGCTTTGAAGATAAAAGGTGCCAAGAAGATTTCGGTTTGAAACGAATCGTCAATAATTAGAACTAACAGCTTTTCTTCAACAGCTAGCACGGTTATTAATTTCCTTCATAAGGCCCCCCGAAGAAGCTTAGCTTTTTCCAGTCACTTACAGTTCCCCCTAATTTTCCATCGATGCAAGATAGTTTACGATTACTAACATGAAAAGATCTTGGAAAGTGCTTCTAATTCATCTAAAGTGTTTAGCAGTCGCGCGGCAGGAGGTAAGGTAATCCAGTTAACATGTAGTGGGGCCTCTTGTCCTAACTGGAGAATGTATCGTGACGCAAGGGTTGCTGATCGCTACTGTATGTGTAATGGTCGTGCAACAGTTGCACCCCAGTCTCTGAGAGAGATGGTTGACCTCTGTAATTCTGGCCTATCACATATGGCCAATACGCAGATTTTTACAAGGATCTTCTGTATTGGTTGAACGTAATCACCAATCCCTAATCCTAACACTGAATACAAACGGTTTTATTCAATGCAAACAGCCAATCACGGCAGCCGTTGTAAAATCTACGTTCTGACTGGTATCACCTCCAGTAAATTCATTGTCATTGGACCATGCTTGTTGTGGAGTACATCCGTACGGGTACACATGAATTTGCGCTGGTGTCTTTGGCACATTGCTGACAACTGTGAGTACGTATACGTGTACATTTCAGAGTACGGTGTCACCAAAGTCTGCATTGGACACCCTGTGACGATATGTTAACTTTGTTGCACTTGCATCAAACCTGTGGGCAGGGGCCTGAGAGAAACTACTAAGTATAAACTACTAAGTGTTTCGCGTTACGGACCATATGCTCAAGTCGTTTCGGAGAAAGTTACACAATACTGTTCCATGACGACGGACAAACCTGTCTTGCCCCTGGTCCGTGAATTGAACCATACAAGTGCTGCATTCTTGTGGATTATACTAACACACTCCAATTAGACTTTTGAAACTTTTCAGACATTAGGGAATTGTTACTTTTCTCAATTGACTTTGAAACCGATGGTGAAACATAAAAATCAGTCCGGGTTTGGTAGAAATATTCACCAGGCATTCACTAAATAGTGCCAACTAATGACCACGAGTCCTCCGATGGAGCAAGGACCGGATTTAGGACGCCAAAAAATCAGCCAACTCACGAACTCTCTGATGTGCGGCTCCTCTTGATTTTAGGAACAAACCATGGAAGCCACACCAGTGATTGCCCTCTGCAGGCTAGGGTAATTGTCTGCCCGGCGTAGCCTGGGTCAAATAAAGGTCGATATTGAACAGGATTCAGTGTAGCACGTACGTGCTGCTGTTCCATCGAGCGTGTTGTCCAGTGGTTGTGGGTTCGAGTCCACGCTGAACACTTGGGCAAGGTACTTTATCCCGATTGCTCACAACGAGGGGACGTAATCAGCATTTTGCCATATGAATGTACTTACCCCCTCTACCATATACTTACCCCCTCTGCCTTGTAATTTCCCCCACTGTCATGTAATTACCCTCTATGCCGTGTACTTACCCCCCTGTCATGTACTTAACCCCTCTGCCATGTACTTACCCCCTCTGCCATGTAATTACACGGGAAAAATGTTTACGTACCTGAAAAGCCCAGTTTAGGCTCCTCAACCGCCATGTTTAAGGTACTTAACACGTAATCATGTGGTGAACGACACGTAAACGCGTAAACATAGCGGTTAAGGCACTTAAACTGGGCTTTTAAGGTACGTAAACGTTTTTTCCCGTGACGAGAGCCGCAGATTTAAACTCATCACTGTTGAACCCATATCAATCCTACTAACTTCGAATCCTACATATCTCTTGTTTGGGTCATTCGGTCAATGTCAGCCTTGGATTATCTCGTGTTAAAGCTTTCCTTATTTGTCATGCATTCTATTCATGTCATTTTTTCTGCTGCTCTCTGAATTCCCTGTAAACAAGTTACTGCTTTCTTAAATTGTTACTTGTTACGGCTTGTGACAAGTTACTGCTCGTTACTGCTTTCTCTACAACAATAAAGCAACAATAAATTGAATGATAGCCTATCCAACTTTAGGCCTAAGATAGTGTTACAATTTTTGCGCGCTCGTGGTTCGGCTCCGAGTTCAGTCAAGGCCCCCAATGCTCTGTAAGCTACATGCTTCCTGACGGGATTGAGGCCTGGATGCCGTGGGCATATACCCCGCAACCCCAACCCCCAGGGGTAATATGGGAGGTGAATACAAGAATCACCTTGCAAACACGAGTTGTCGTCATTTCGCTAGAATGGATTGAAAAAAATCCAATCTGGCAGAGTAACCTCATGACATGGGAAAAGAACCGTGTTTATGAAAGGAAGACATTTGTGTCACGAAAATTGCACATCTCGATGGTTGCTATCTAGCCTCGCAAATGCCATTTCCGGCGATCTGGGGAGGTCTAAAATCTCGAATGTTCTTCGTACGCTACGCGCGAACCAAAGTAACGATACGCTTAGATGGTGAGCATCCCGCCCCCATAGAATGTCAATCCCCTACCACCGCCACCGTTCAGGAAAACCCGGCTACGCCACTGGCATTTGACCACTACCCCCAGACCACCATCACCGGACACGTACCCCAAACGTATAACCCTAACTTCTCCTCTGACCCTCACCTATCCCCGTTCTGGGGGTAATCTTCCAGAGGTATTTGTATGGGGTATTCGTCTGATCACTCTTCGAATTCCCTTGGCTCATGTTGCCGTGCGTGGCTACGTGCCTGTTATCATAATGGGGCATCGCTCGTCTAGTTTACCTAACCCTGACTGCCTGAGGAAGAATGTGAGCAAGGCTTGTCGACCATGCAGTTGAACTTATTTTTCAGATAGTCGTTGAGATGTTTTGACAAGGGGTGGCTTCAAGGTGGTATGGTTCAGATAGGATGTGTGCCTCAATCGTCTCAGTTCGACTGCTAATAACAAGGCTGTCCAGGGCATGTCTCTGCGATCTGATACTGAACCATGCAATACCGCAACAGTTGGCTGTTTGCCCATACCAGCAAACAGGTATGAGCTGTGCACTGTACATGTGTGCCTCTTAGTTTAGCTTAGTTTATTTCAGTTTAGTTTAGTTGAGTGTAGCTCAATTTAGCTTAGTTTATTATAGAACAAGCCAATACCGTTTTCAAGGCATTCACACTCTCAGACGAAACAACATCTTCTGGAAAGCTATTCCGCTGGTGATCCACTCTTTGCGAAGATATTTCCACATCGGTTTGCCACGACGTTTGAGGCGATGACCCCTATTGGTAGTGACGTTGGAAAAGTCAAAGAAGTAATCGAATGTCCTTATATGATAACCCTCCCAGACAGCTTATTACTAATTAGGCCAAGAGGACAAATAGGTTGAGCATTAGATGAAACAATCAGCCCATGTGGAGAGGAGAAAGTTTCTTCCAAATCAATCAGAGATATGAAAGACAGAAACCAAAACATGCAATTGAAAGTAGTCCAATATTGGTTC
>JAODTT010144334.1:0-14192 GCA_025400115.1 Pentamera pediparva
CCAGATCACAGGTAATTACATTTCCTGGGCACGAAAATGACCAAATTCATCCACAAATCTGACTTAAAATTGAGTATTTCCCATCAGCTTTTACATCCATAATTCATTTTTAATTGCATGTTCGACATCATCGCATCTCATGTGAACCATCTCTAAGCAGAGCGCCACCACAAGTTGACGCGTATCATTTCAGAAAATTTTGGGTTTCGATACCTCAGATCACCGGAAATAGCACTTCCTGGGCACAAACATGACCGACCATATTCCTCTTCCAGGCTCAGAGCTGAGTATTTCCTATTAGTGTTTTCATACATTTGTTTTGAAACTGCATGACAACCTTCACATTACGTTCGGCCTCATTGCGTCTCCCATGAACGATGTTTTTGCAGGCCATTCTACGCCTCGGCTCATGTATTCGTTATGAACAATGATATTCCGCGGACATTTTAATTTAAATCTACCCATATTCTGCACCTAATTTCATCTATCGGCAGGCATTGAAGGAAAAAGTCGGGTTCATTACTACTTCTTAGCGGAGCGCCACCACAGGTTGGCGCGTAGCGTTTGAGAAAATGTTGGGTTTTGAAATCCCAAGATCACCAGAAATAGCCCTTCCTGGGCGAAAAATCGTCAAACATATTTCCATTTCCGTAGTAGTTCCCATTAATCTTTCATCATTTCATTTTTCATCATTTTGGGGGGAAATTGCATGTCAACCGTTGAGGTTAGACCTCATCGCATCTCCCGTGAACAATGCTTCTGTAGGCAACTATACGTCAAAAATCATATTTCAGGTTAACTTTACTATCAACCTACCCATAAATTTGCACAAAATTGATCCATGCATACTGTACAGCCAATTAAGGACGGTGTCAGGGTCATACATATGATGGTAGGGGCGGCTCAAAACATCGAACATCGCTGTGAAAAGTTGAATAAAACATTAGTGTTACCGTGCTAGGCGTTGTGCAGTATCTTTTAATTGCGGATCTCGCAAACAAAATTGCATTTTTTCCAGCTTTCTTTTGAAAATTTGCGCACTCAAAGACAATTCTGCAATTTATCCACATTTCTCAAAATGAGATGTTAAGGGGAGAAGAAGTCATTCATTGTGCTTCCCGCAACAGATGTTCAGTACGTATGCGAGTTTGGCAATGTAAAGTAGAAAATATTGTTGACAAATCAATTTTGTCACTGTCCTATACTCACGCTTGTTATTGCTATTTTGATTTGTTCTTATGCCTCTCTTTCTGTATATAGTCATGTGAAAGAATTGGAATGAGCGGGTCAATGACGACCGTTTCAACGAGTCCCGGTAAATGACTGCCGGTTTTAACAAGTACAGTCGTTTGCTTTCTAAGACAGCTATATACAGTGATATTCAGGGTTTTTTCAAATGTAAGGCTCAATCTTAGTGAATACTTTTGTTCCGGTGCACTGTGACTGACCCGGTTATTGAATTAACTATTTCCAAGTATATCAGACACAATTGACGCCTAATGTACCCATGTACCCATGGAGGAGATCGAAAAAAGTGTCCCACAGCTTGTAATTACCCCACGCCCAAGCCATCCACATCATAATTAGGGATGGTGACTTTCTGAGCAGTGGATAAGTACATAGACATTGTTATATTTTGTAACCGTGAGCAACTTCCACACTACTGTATTTCACCCGGTCATCCAGTTATATACATATACATATTCATACACATGGAAACATTGATATAATTGAAATAGACATGTTAGTGATATCAGAGACTCTCATGTATATCAACACACAAAAATAATTTGTAATTCGTTCTTGATGGAAGTGCAAAGGTACAATCACGCGTCAGTAACATGAACAGTGCATAGATGTATGTAATGTATTTTGTCATAAGTGTTACATTAGATGATTTTTCAAGACTCGTGTCTAGCTTTTCTGTTTTACAAACATTTCATTTATTTCGCTTGTTTTCATAATATTGCCATATAATACATATCTCTCTCATTAACATGTTGTCAAGGTACTCACGGGATCATAATAGTAATGACTACTACGAAAGAAGACCCGATAAGTTTTCGGAGGAAGATATCCGCATGTGGAATTAATTTAGGTCATGGAAGAGAGACGTCTTTTACACTTTGTGAGTACCCTGCGCCTGACCCAAGCTCATACTACTTCATGTTGCCTTCCTGAAGTAATATTGAGTATCAATCTCGGTGTGATTGTATACTACCCTCAGGCTATTTGTTATTTAGCTACACGCGCATACTACTGGAGATTGAAAACCAATATGCGCATCTAAGTATCATATATATTCCACGACGCTAACGAGTATAATAACACATGCATGTTGTTATCTGAAGTCATTCGGTGTGTTTATCATTGTATTGCTTTACTTTACCCAGTGTATACTATACTTTTTAATTTACCTTCCCGCTGTACAGCTGTATCTGATTGGTTTTCAACCTCTAATAATGGAACACTGTTGGTGCATGGTTGATATTCCTCATGGGTGTGGTGGTATTGTTAGCCTGATGATTGTTCAGCAGTACTCGGCTTACATGAACGAAAATGATATAGTGTACGAATTTGATTTATTGTTTGATGCATTTCACGGCGTAGGCAAGCATAAACAACAACATGCCCATAATTGTCAGAAACAGTTCTGTGTGTTAAGTGTTTTATTTCGTTACCTTATCCAGTGTATTCTATGGTATCAACCAACTCGTCAAATGTATATTGAAATGCTAAGCATCGCTACCCTCGACGTGGGTCCACGCTCTCGAACCTCTCGATGAGAATACTCATTAGAGTTTCCCTTTGCCGGTCAGGTTACTAAGATTGAGTCAAGTAATGTTGTGGTGGGTGGTGGACCGGCGTAGGCAACCGTTGCGACTATTGTAGTATCTGGTTTGAATTGACCTTCACAATATCATCAACAAAATCACTGTGACATTTTGGGAGCTGCATAAGATATTGCAGATCGTTAGATGATAAGTGGTTAACGACACATTAACATAATATGATGTAACTGTTACCGTATGTCTGTACTGAAAGTGGTTTTTGTTGCATGGATAATACTGCAAAAATATCTTGATCCAGAAGAAATATCTTTATAAAGGAGATATTCTTCATTAAAAATATGTCACTAAAATGTGCATGGGCGATCACACCGCATTTATTGGGGACTATCGTTATGTAAGTCGCTACTTCCTTGAAGAGGCGGTATCGATTTTACGTAAGAAATCTTCCCACGGTATATTGGAACTAGTTCCTCGTTTACTGTCGAATTGACGATACACCATATCGATATTGAATTGCAAACGACGCCGACGCTTCCTTGCCAGTTGTCATCAGACGATATTGCCTCTGTCACCTGTATTAAGGACACATGTCTCATATTTTGAAAGCAAGGGCCTGAATCAGTATAGCATTGTTATTATGTAATATCCAGTTAGCCGTTATTATAATAGGAAATACTGTGGCATCATTATCATGTTGCTGCGGTTTGAAGTAGCATCGGTCTTCATATTGAGAAAAAAATCAAAAGGCTCCTGCATCACACTAACAAATAAGCTAGTACTGGCAATCGATTTTCCTCCACGAACATCTGACCACTGCAATTATCCTCCAAAGTTCAATCCATGGTTCGTCTTGCGACACTCACTGACTTTCTACAGTTCTGTGGCGCTGGGATGCTCTAACAAAACGATTGGCATACAGAACATCACAATGATAATAGGTTCGTTTCGTCCATGTATATATGCATACTTTATTCAAACCGAACCTCCTGACTTAAACTCTCAGGTCGAAGTTCAGATGACCTAGGTATACATAGCGATGGCGCTATCGTGTAAAATTGGTCAATATATGGAATACAACCTAACGGTATAGCAATCAACCGATGTGCTTATGAGCTTTTGCGTAGGAGCAGATATATACTGTTCTACTATTAACGACCGGAGTTTATATACCCATTGTATATTTGCTGTCCAGAAATGGCGACCGCAATGTATCTGGAAACGTCAACTATGCAAGAAGATGACTTTTCTAGGCTGATATTCGTTTTGCAAATTTTGTTTCACCGATCTTACACAATCAATTATTCAGATTATTTTTCAGCAGCAGTATGTCCTCTGTTTAAATATATTCATGACGTGGATTTTAAAGATTGAACAATAAATGCAGTGACATCAATTTTACACGTGTTTCTGAATTATGTGTTGTAACTTTATCAACTAATTATTACAGATGGTTCGTTGCAAGAATACCGTACATTCCTGATCAGATTGTACAGAACTGTATCGCGTGATGTTTCGTGATATTTGTCATTACAGTTGAATCAAATATATCAACGTAGTGAGAGCGTCAGCAAGGTTCGAAACCCACTCGGGACATACTAAGTACTTCGACATGGTACCTGTTTCCTGTCCGCTGGGCGCTCAGCAAGAGAGCAAGGGGGAACGGGGATAAGGCAATTTGCAAGTTGTTGTTTGCGTGTTTTCACCCCACCTTCGAATGAGGTTCCGTCAAAGTGGCATTGCCTTATTCCGTCTATCCCGCGGAGGCATCGCAGCTGACACTAGTGCAGTATCGATGTCTTCACACTTGCTGGACCTTAAATCGATTCGATCCTCTATCTGTATCCCATAAGGGAGAGGAACAACACCATAGTACCTAACCCTGTCTTCGAATATTTGATTACTCACCAATGTTACCAGAAGCAGTATTTATGCAGAAATTGACATGAACTATAACGAGGCGGAGTCGGGTGGAATATTTTGATGAAGGCTTACGTTTTTCTTGGCCGGGTCACCTCGCCCATGAGGAGTTCAGCTCGCCACACAACCTCACTGAGAGAAAAGGCTAGATATTGTTACCATGCAGTCTACACTGCAGACTCCACAGTCTCCACCACGTGGATTCCTCAATTCCCAATTGCGTTGGACGCGTAATTATTCTACGATCAATAACAAGTTCTGGTAAATTGACCGTCAAGGAACGGCAGTTTGGAAGTTGTTAACATGCAAAATCATATCGAAATCATCACCGTGGACAGACAAGCCTCCGAGAATTTGGTCATTATAAACAGATGATTGTCGGGAAATGAAATATGACATTCACTTTTTTTAGGGTAGGGAGTAATTACAGCAAACTACGTCACCAACAGGGGCGGCGGAACCGGGGGGGGGGCCAAGGGGCCACGTACCCCCACTTCTTCGAAAAATGCTAATATAATGGCGTTTCACACCACAGTAACCAGGTAATAGTTATCCCCCCCCCCCCCCCCTCCCCTCACACACACTTTTCAGAAACTTACGCCGCCCCTGGTTACCAACAATGTTTCTTCTAGTCATTGCACATCAGCTTGACACGCTTAGAGTTCCCAAGGGCATTTTCTCATTCTTCAATATAAAAAAGTATTCTAACCTACCTTATGTCTTCAGGAACATACTACGACTGTAATTTAAACAAACTGGCCTGATTTTCACCCGACGAATCCTCCATCGAGTAGTGAATTATCCCATTCTAGATGCAATCCACTACTACCGGGAATAACCAATCGAAAATTTGGCGTACCCCACATCTTGTAGAGGTATCTGAAATATTTCTAAAGAAGATGACTTACTGGTTGTGCGCAATTGAATATATATAGCTGCACATGATTGTTGTACAACGACCATGTGGAGTTGAACAGTGCCGATCCATTGCACTATGTGTAACCACGGATTGATGCGGTACAACTGTTTTCGGCTGTTTTTCACCCACGCTGGTCTATGGACCTTCCATCCATGATATTTGTATACTTCTACTAATACACGGTACATGTACTATACTACCCTGGCTTGTACAGCAGTCCTTCTCAGGATTCAACTATCATATTCGATTCACCGCCCAAGCATTTGCAGGGGATACTTACCGAGCTGAGCATCGATCCTATACAATGCCGGAATAACGGAATAATGTGATGCCTCTGTGTAACTTGCGAACTGCATCTCCTGTTCATATGCCCCAGCCAGGTATACGAAATAATGTGATGATCTGTGTAATGATTTGGGAATAAGTACGCAGACGGCAACTTGCAAACTGTATCCCCCTGTTTAGGTATCCCATGCTTGCTGAGCGCCCATCAAAGAGTCAACATGTACCATTAGTAGAGATCTGTGTATGGCCTGACTGGGATTCAACCTGGCTGAACCACTTGAGCTAAATATGAGCCACTCAATTTATATCACCTAAAAGCGACACTCGTAATAAATGGATTATAAACGACAATAAATCAGTGTGTTTATACCTGGAGCGTTGTGCATATAGTGTTTCGGAGGCACTCGATTATCATAGATGGATTTATTCTGGAAAAGGTCCCATCGACTGACATTTGTCATGGAATAAAACAGCAAAGACCGTTATATAGTTTGGACGTCCGTCAATAAGTAGGTATGTAATTATTTTTATTCAATGAAAACAGTTCAGAAACACATATTTTGTGACGCTGAATGAATAGTCCGAATTTGTTATCTGCGACATACATTGCAGGATGGATCGAGAACTGCACTGAACATGTTCTTTCGGCAGAAACCATCGGTAGCAGTTTCACAAACATAGAGCACTGTTTTTCTAGCATTAATACACGACTCAATAAATGAATAGAAATAAGTTGTAGAGACCAGATTAGGCATGTTACAACACTATTTTTAATCGTGTTTTACAACTGTCACATTTCATAAATTAGAAACAGAAACCTCAAAAGAGGCAATATCATTTCGCAACACCCGGCGACTGATCGGACGTGCACTCGTCCTATGATATATCGGAACCGAATTTGCATTGTGATATCATGGTGATGATATACCGTATCGACATTGATTTGCACTAGAACATTGTTTCGTCGTGCAAACGTCGCTTCGTGATTCAGGCACGTCATCTCCCTTTCTGTTCGATATGCTCCAAATTAACAGATATGTTCGTGAATTATTTTAGAAGCCAATGTGATGTATCAGTGTGTCAGTTACGACTTGAATGCAACGATGTCAGCATATGCCCTACCCCTTCCTCGTCGACTATTGTTTTCGTTTGACCATTGCATAATGGTAATCATTATACAGAAGTTTAACACGGTTGCAGCCACATGTTGGAGACCTACGGGGTGGTACCGTGCATTTGTGTGCATAGTAGCATCCTCGAAATGTGCTCGGGTGCTGATCGCACATCCGCAGTTACTGCTGTAGGTTGCAGAGACGTTATGCTCTCCACCTTCACATAGCCATATTTTGTCGCTTTCAACTCTAGTGGGTACGCCGAACATTATCCGAGAATGACTCTTGTTCCAAGGGCAGGGAGGCAAGGCTGGGAGTATTCTTCGACTCTGGTCGCCAAGTCCTTTCTTTCCACGCATTAACACGGGCTCTGACATGAGTGTACGATTTGGCTGCCCATAACATGCTGCAATAAAGTGTATAGCCTTTTGCATCATTTCAGGCCAATTAGATTCACCACTCACTGTTGGGAAGAAGTGGCAACTTGATCCATCCCGGACAAAGTCACTTCGCCGCATCCTAGGGTACGTCTAGTAGGACCGATTGTCAGGGTTCTCGGGGAGGTAGGGATAGTGACGGTCAGTTGCCTGATTAATGCCTGGCAACTGCGCTTCTTTGGGCACAGTCCGAGTCGAACGATCCTGTCCACCGTCGGTACGGGACACAGTTACGCGGGTACCTCAGGGAGTCAGAGGAATGGGTCAGACCTAAGCCTGGTCACTGGTCACTTGCCACAAGGAGGCCATGCGATTGGGAGCAATGGGTGGATGCGTATGGGTGCCTCCCTGGCATGTACTCACATGAGTAATTTATTAAGATGTATCGAGTCCCACCAAGTCAACAGGCCACAGCATTAGACTTCCACATATTGAGTAGTACTAACAAGCACCCATAAGTAATCTGACAGTAATAACCTCTGCTATACCACTCGGGCCGCCATTTTGTTTATGCTAATGAACAAGATTGTTGAACACTACCAGAATGCCAATAGCAATTTATATCATCGGGAACGTCATGGCAACCAATACCGCGAAAGACAAAATATGTGTGATATTTGCAAGGATTGGGTGAATTGGCAGTGTTGGGCAATCAGGCTGCCCCCCCCCCCCTACCTGCCTTCAAAGTGTCATTGAGTATTGTTTCTGTAGACACAGATAGGTGATCTGTAAAGCGCCCTGTCTATTTCAATGGAGAGGTGTGTTAATGACTGGAGGCGTGTTATATGATAGTTTATTGATTCATTGTGTATCAGTCTATTGTTTTCCTCTATATATTAGCCATGGTGGCAATGAAATATATTGACATATCTTACTGCATTGATAAAAGTCCGCAACCCCATATTTGCGTATTATACTGTGACAAATACCTTCGTCGAGAAAACACGTTGGTTATTGCCACGGCACTGTGTATTCAGAGCCTTGGTAAGCTAATAAAATATGCAGTATCGCTATACCAGTGTTCATTCTCAGCTGTTTGTTGGGGCAACAAGTAGATGATTATATTGTAAATCAATCACGTACTCGACCTGTAGGCGTCATCAGTCAAATAGACCATCGCCTTACAATTTATGAGAAGTGTGTTTAAATATCAATGCGATAGTATTGTCTGGCTTTATTCGAAATTGGTAATATTATCACTATTAGTAATATCGCATCAGTCCTGATATGAAACAGCGTGATCGTTGACTCATAATGTCATAATGTAAATGAAACAATAACCTAAAATCCCCTCAGCAGGAATCACATAATCAACTTTAGACATAGGGGGTGGGGGTAGGATTCCAACGTAGCAAACTCAGCACTATGGTGGTGCCTTTGGGCTGTAGATTCCTATCATTTGTTTACGAGGATCGTAGGTATATTTACTGACAGAGCGGAGCGCCAGAAAATATGACAAAACATGACAGCCCGAAAGCGGACAAATTACACTGTTACTGCCTGCAGATACACCTACTTTTTACAAATACAATGATAGGCCAACAGGGCAATTGACAAAAAGAAATCTAGTGATAATCGACTGTCAGAATGGAGTTTTCCAGTTCAACCAAAGCCAAATTTAACTGGTTGCATATAAAACTTTGAGTCAATACTGGTTAGCGCAGAGCGCGTGAACTCTCATTACGATGTTTGTACTGATATAAGAAATCCCAAATAATCAACCAAAAAATGCAAGGACATCAGTCAACCGGAACATGATGGCGCTATAGAAAATGATGGCAGTATCAGAACAGCGAATTTGACACTTTAAATGCATTAAAATCGTGTCTAGTTAACATATATGTTTTGCCAATTCAAAGAGTGCTCTCTAAGATCACCTGGTAACTTTCCTGGTAATTTAACCAGGACAGAGTCACCTTATTCGGACTACGCGAGTGATTAGCGCCAGAGTGACTCTTTCGTGGTAAAATTAACCAGAGTGTTTTTTAAATGTGCGGGTAGTTAAAAACTGTTACATTTTTACGACATCATCAAACTGGAAAGGTCAAGCTGATATCAAAGTCTAGTACCATAATGACGGTGTTATTTCCAAACAGCTAGTGATCAAGTAATACTATTGACTAGTACTCACAATTTATCGCTATTTTATAACACAATACGTACGTCGCTATTTACATGACTGTCGTATCTGATCGTTGTCAAGGTATTGTGTATTTGGGTTTGAAGTCAAATGTTGACTTTCGATTCGCTTCGAATCTTTTTAAGCACTGTTTGGCGAATTCGTCGTTTGTGCACCTCTTATAATAGCCATGGATTTACTGAGGTCCTAACCATAGAATACGATGGACTTGGACCCTCATCTACCCATTTTCACAAAAGTAACTTAAAAACCAGGAAGCCAAAAGGCTTAGTGATTCCTTGACTGTCTTGATGTTTGTAGATCTCACTTGGCCTTAGACATGGCCCCAAACAATATGGACCATTTCAGCTTTGTAAATCCCTAAAAAAGAAATAGGAATGCTTACCTCATTGTTATCATTTTCAGAAGTAATGAAGGTTTATTATTTTTCAGCTCTCTCCTTTCTATTATCTATCGATCCATTGACCCTATAAAAATGGGCCCCACCTCTCAATGGAGGACTGTTTGATTATTGCATAGGTAAGTCTAAATTATTATACCAATAAGCCCCGCCCCTTATTATGAGACTATTCGATTACTGTATGGGTAATTTTATATTACTTTGACAACAAGCTCCCCGTTCATGTAGGACCGTTCAATTATTGCATGGATGATTGTATAATACTATGAAAATAAGCTTCACCCAGTCATGTAGGACCGTTCCGTTATCCCATGGGTTATTGTATACTACCTTTCAATATTAGACCTCTGTCATATTACTCGTGACCACTTGAATAAGATGGAAGGTTGCAAGATTGTACCGGTTCACACTATTACACACAAAGCATTTTGGACTTTTTGGACCTCTTGACTTCTGACCTGACCCAAGCAACAGGGATCATCTACTTATTAAGACCAACCAACATACCAAGTGTAAGTCTCATCCATACAGGTGGGGTCGAGTTACCAAGCTGAAATTTCACAATTTTGTCCCATAAATTACCCTGGTCTACACGAAAAACAGAAGTATTCCAAATTGAACTCCCCACATACCAAATTTCAGCTTGATCCAATCAAGCTTTCTGGACTTATTGTGTTACAAGGTTTTTATCGTGTTACAAATTTGTTTACACACCAAATGACCTCTGTTGACCTGACGCAAAAACAATATGGTTCATGAACTCAGCATGGGGAACATACCTACCAAGTATGAGCATCATCCATCCAGGTGGGGTTGAGTTATCGTGTTTACAAGCAAAAATGTGCCAAAATATCAATTTTCACAATTTCTATTTTTTCCCAGATTGACCACCCGTCAACTCCACAATAAGTTTCTTATACCCCCATAAGACAGTTACATACCAAATTCCAGCTTGATCGGACCAAGCGTTCTGGACTTATCTTGCTACAAGGATTTCATACATTGACCTCTGGTGACCTCAGATGACCTTTGACCTGACCCCAATACAATAGGGATCATGTACTCACCATGAGGAACTCATATACCAAGTATGAGCTTCATCCATCCATGTTGGGTTGATTATTCGTGTTTAAAAGCCAGGCGTTACATGCGCGCGCACACACACACACTGCCATGACTGCATAGATTCCTCGACTCAAGTCAAGGAATCAAAAAGTAGAACAAAGGTCGCGACAGTACCTATTTCATAGGCGTTCTTTCAATAAACGGTTAAGCCAACTTGGTAGATATTTGTTGTATAAATTCTAAACATAGCACTAAATGCTTTTGTTGATGTAAGAGACCGTCACCCTACTGGTCTTTCTTCCATATTCCTCCAAAAATGTATCAATATCGTACATGATATACACAATTTGAGATGTTCGCCATGATAATATGACGCGGACCTTTCTTTCGGAATAATTGGCGTTTCCTAGATTGATTTGAGACTGATTCAAAATGTCCGCTTTCAACCAGCGATATATATTACTGAGAGGGTAACAACGCGTAAACGATGCAGAACATGAACGATACCAACATAATCCGGGACCTACGAATTATACACGTCATGGAAATATTGCAACAACGTCAATATCAGAATCACTCCCTCGATCCAGGTTCCTGTTTAATCCCTTCAAGTGTTTTTTGCGCGAATTCATATTTATTATGATGAATATACTGCAGCGAAGGGGTATTTATATCCTGGAAACCGACTAGTTGTGCACGTATTGATTTTGCAGTTACATTGTACATTTGCCAATAACCGGTCATCGGCTGCCACACGTTATTTGTTAGTTCCAAGCTCCAAAGTGCTATCCTTTTGATAATCTAGTTTCAAAGCAGCACTTTGATTAGTGGAATTTCGTAATTACATTGGCAGAGGGACCGTTCTCAAGCAACAAAACCCAGTCGCTGAAACAGCATTTCAATTGAAAATGATATCTCTGACAAATAATTGTTACATAACATTATTACATGCATTAGTTTAGTCCGATAAGAACAAATTATAGAGTCTCAGTGCGTTCTCTTCATTCGTCACTTGTTGTGTACGTTGTAATGGAAACCACCGGCCTTATGACTATAGACTAGACTATAGTGTAGCCAATCGGATCTCATCGACTCTCATCTCATCCAGAGTCCAACAGCAGAAAGATGTGCCTACAACCGGTATCAAATTTGGTAAACCAAGTTTATTATATTTCGAACCATCCCTTCACTATATTTATGTTTGTCTCAATTAATCACCGCCTTCTTGTGTGTGATAATTCAGCGATAAATCAGTGATATACAATGTCAACTTCGCTGCTGCCAGCGTAGTATGTATGTAGGGTTTAATGTCAAATGCTTGCTTTCGATTCGCTGTCCTCACGCGTTTTTTTTTCAAAGGAAAAGTGGTGTCAGACATATCTGACACATTGCGCAGGAATTAGGCCCATTGCAAATAACACCTCTAAAGCTAAAAGCTTACACAGATTATACTCTGTGAGACATCCAGTCTGCACCAAGCACGATACCAGTCTGTTGAAATTAGTTATAGCTCTACCACAATCCGCACTGTGGCAGCTGCAACATTAAGATATTCGTTTTCTATAATTCTGAAGATTACAATGTCCCGTGAGGACCCGTAACACCAGATTTGAATTGCACAGGTGGCATAAAATCCTCCTGTTTTGAATTGTGGAGGATTCGGGTCTTGCACGGTTGCACCCAACTTGCTCCCTTTCTTCAACGTTTTATTTAGGGTTTTCTGAAGATTAAAATGTCCCATAAGGACATGTAACATCAGATATAATTTAATTTTTCAGGTGGCATGACTCCCTCCTGTTTTGTAGTGTGGAAGATTCAGGAACTTGCTCCCGACTTGCGCCCTCTCTACAGCATCTTGGTTTGCTTTTAGGGAGAGAAACCTTAACTGGGAAAACTCAAAGTTCAATACAACACAAACCAGTGGAGCTACTCAGAAACCTTGAGGAGTGGACTTGCCTGTGGAAGGTGGCCTCGTAAATGCCCCCCCCCCCACACACACAGGGATTTCACTCCGCATTCCGAGCAGCCCAGCCAAACTGCATGCTCAACCAACGACAGCTGGTGGTATCGAGAGACAGAACCTGGGTAAATGAGTAGGTCAGAACTCAGGATACATAGGGAACTCGATTTCGCTTGTTCCCTGCACCATTGTACTTACCCAACTCCCATCCTCATTCAGTCTCATTCAACCGACCTCCCCTTCAGTCGCCTTTCACGACAGGCGGGGAATACCCCCCGAATAAACGCCCCCGACCCGCAGGGGGTCCTCGCGCGGTTACTGTTGTGTTCCTTACAAGAGCACTGGTAATTGGTGGAACCAGTTCTACACTAAAAAGAAATGTGCGTACTCAAAACAGTTATTAGATTTAAAAAAAGACATAGACCCAGAGGTCAGCCAAATCAAAGGATGACGGTTTTTTGAGAGGTCTATACGAAGACGTTTTACAATTTAACAATACAAGAAGAGCATGGGCTGCGACATTACCAATTGCATCGTTGACGTTCGTGGCGGATATCCGTGGTATAAATTTGCAACAACAGATGTTCTTGCTGTAAGATGCTCAAATAGGTCAGAGTCTGGACCAATCTATGCATCACACCACCGATATTGTCAGAATCACTGTCTCATTCCAATGTCTCGAAAATTGTTTTAAACGTAAATATATTCGTTCCTCATTGTGCAGTGCACGGTAATTCATACCCCGATACCTCCCCGCTCTGCACACACATGGGTATTTATCATGTTTTGGTCAGTCATTCGGGGAAAAAGCACCGGATTTGCTTGGCATCAGGAAAAACCGGAATGCAAAAGACAATTATGGGTTTGAATGAATACTAACAAGGTTTTCGGTCTTCAATCAAGTCACGTAGCGTGTACCTGATTGCACCACTTTGGGTACAATATAATCTGGTTATATTGCGGAATATTGTTCTCTACAAAATCTTACGTGTTTCACCCTCAGGTAAATATCCAAGCTGAACATCATTACAGCAGCAGTACTGATTGGGCTACCATAATTTGTTCAAACACAATACGATGCAATAACAGAGTAGCGGTGTGCAGCTTGGCAGAGACATGTAGCTATTTTTCACCAACCAAGATACATGAATATTGGTGCATTCGT
>JAODTT010145445.1:0-14191 GCA_025400115.1 Pentamera pediparva
CACTGTCTGCTACGTACGGTGTACGCGCGCTGGCTCAACAGCTGATATGGTACCGCCCCACGGAAGCACAAGCACAGGCTCACAGCGTCAGCATGCACTGGGCGCGGCCGGGCTCGGCTGCAGCGAGCAGCCTCGGCGAACTATATCAGTATTGCCATGTCGATCTCGTATACCTAAATTTCTAACAAATATCCGAGAAGGGGAAATTGAGGAGAAAAATCATCGAAGGACTCCAATCTATTGATTCCAGCAGCACAAATGCACAATTCGGAGGAATCTGACAATTGGTAATATTGTTAATTTTGGTTCTATGAGATTCGTTTCGTACGTGTCATTTATTGTTGGACACCCAATTTTCCACAAAACTCATGCAGATGTTGCTGCTGGTTATTTATGGACGAAAAATGTAAATGTAAAGTTACTTAGTCAAGGACAATGAGTGGGGAAAAACGTCCACGGAAGCAGTATGGCCTGCAGGATTTCTTTCGGAAGAAATCAGCTAAGCATACAGGTCAGTAGTAGTATGTTTCTTGACGGTTTTACCGTAGATAAAAATCACGCTCGCGGCGGCTGGACTAACGTACCATCGTGAGCCTAACACTAACAGTAACACTGTACACTGTGTAAACCATTGAGGTTAGGCTAGCCTACTAGTACTAGTAGTAAGTGGGAACGTCTGTCTAGCCTAACACAGTAAGCCAGTAGTAAGTTATACCCTGAATGCAGTATGTAGCCCATAGGCCTAGACTAGTGCCTACTGTGTTAGGCTAGGCTGACTTTCCAAGTGCCTGTGGGCTAGGCTAATTTTGATTTGGTACATACGGCCTACACAAGGCTTCATCCTATTGTGGGTCAGCCTAACGTTGGCAGCGTGTGACTGGGAAAATGGAAACCTAACGTTAGGACTAGCCTAGGCCAATCGAGTTACGACCTGTCAATCTTTTAGCGTTGTGGTGTGGCCACTTTCCAGACCCTAAGCCTAACACAATGAGCCAGGGGTGGCGGTATGAGGGGTCTGAGGGTCTATGACCCCTTTCTTGGCAGTTTGGACCCCTTAAACAAGAGTTTGTACCACCTAAAGGGTCCGGAATTCATGATAATTGCACTGTATTCGCGTGAATCTCTGCGTTTTGTCAATTGTCATGATGAAATTGCGACATTGGACCCCTTACATTTGAGAGTTCCTAAAAGACCGTATTATTACTTACACTCGCCGCCTTGTCACTGGGCTTCTCTGTAGTACCCAGAAGTGCCTAAGTCCCTCGCAAGGGCACATAAAATCACTACACACTGCTACCCCTGAAATGAGCGTAGAGTGTATCAATTCAGTCTTGATTATGGGAATATGGAACTACACAAAATGCATTGACATGTAAACAGCTAGTCCAAGTTAAGCCATGCATGCACCTACACCTAGTCCTCTAACCGAAAGTGCAACGACTTTTCCCTCTTGCATAGGCCCACAAAAATAATTTGTAATAAATAAGCATCCGTATTCATTTTATTTCGGATGATGCAACAGGTGACCATTCCGGGAAAGTTGGGGAGACCAGCGCTGGAATAACAACCACCGAGGAGATTGATGTTGAAGATGACACCACAACTCAACAAACAACTCAAGCAAGCACGCATTAAAGGTAAGATGGATGACTAACCAATTTGTGACCCCTTTCCAGGGGCCATCTGACAAGATGTTTGTTTCATTTTTGCATGGCTTCTTACTCCTTAGGCCGACATGTTCGGCTAAGTCATTTTCCTCCCATAGTGTGGCTCACAGAAACTGCAGGGTGGTGCCGTGGGCGGTGGCAGATTAGTAGAGTGCCCACTACCCAACTGATGATTCAGAGGGTCCCCTTGCAAATGTAACATGAACATCTCTGGTTTAGATTGATTTATATCTATTTTGGCAGAATCCCGATAATGCCTAGTTGCTGGAGCTGCCCGTCGGGTGGCTAAATCATATTGTATTATATCATAAATCATATTGAGTGTAGCGTACTATAGCTTAGGTGCTCATTTAATTGTGAAATGGTGGTCCTGGGAGCAGGTTCAGATTTATTCAAGTCACCTGACACACCTCACAAGGTCCACAAAATGTCTGCTTGGGAAAATAAGGATGTACAGTAGCATCTTGCCCAAGGTCACTCAGGATTCTGTCAACCGTTTGATATATAGTGATATAGTATCACTGAGCTATTGCGATGTATTAGGAAGTTATTAGGGAGGCCCTGTAAAGTGTAATCACATGTTTTAAAATTATGTAGATTATTTATGCTCATACATTTTTTTTCTTCACAGAGACGATGACGCCACCCATGCTTGTGCTGCGGAATGCTGTTCTGGTCGGGAAACTCCACACCAGCCCAAGGATGATGTAGCTATCAAATCCACCAGAAAGAGAGTTAGACAGAAGGATGAATTCCGCTCATTCCAAGTTCAGTGGTATAAGAAATTCCCCTGGCTCCACCTTTGTCTCACCAGGAAGAGTGCTCTCTGCTTCACTTGTCTGACTGCAATCAAAATGAACTTAATTGCTAGCAATACTCAGGTGGAAACAAGGTTCACAGAGATAGGCTTTGGTAATTGGAAAAAGGCCATTTCGGCATTCCATCAACAACAGCAGAGTGACCTCCACAAGGAAGCTGTTCTGAAGAAGATGCATGTCGGGAAGGGGGTGGATCGCTTACTGCAGCACCATGGCAGCACACTTCAGTCCACACGTCGGCAAATGCTGTTGAAGCAACTGGACAGCCTTAGATTCTTGCTTCGCCAGGGACTAGCCATTAGGGGCCACACAGAGGTTGAGGGTAATCTGAGACAGTTGCTGAAGCTGGTTGCCATTGACAACAAGGACATCAAAACGTGGAGAGCTAATAAGGACTATCTGTCACCTGTGATCGTCAACGAGATGATTCAACTTGTTGGTCATGCTGTTCTTCGGGATCTACTCATTGACATCAGAGCGGCCGGGATGTTCGCAATCATGGCTGATGAGACGAGCGACTTGAGTAACAAGGAGCAGCTGTCAATATGCATCAGGTGGGTCGACTCTGGTTTCAAGATCCACGAAGACCTCATCGGATTCGTTCATGTAATTCACACCGATGCTGAAACCTTGAGCAAGGCAATAAAGGACGTACTAATCCGATGTGCGCTCCCACTTTCCCAATGTCGCGGGCAGGGGTATGATGGGGCTGCTAACATGATGGGTCACCTAAGGGGTGTCGCTGCTCGAATAAGACAGGAGGAGCCTGCAGCCATACATGTGCACTGCTGGGCACATTGCCTTAATCTTTGCTTGCAAGAAGCCTCCAAATCTTGCCATGTCATCCGGGACAGCCTGTACCTCGTGAGTGAAATATCAAAGCTAATCAGAGCTTCACCCAAGCGCTCTGCTGAACTGAAGGAAAACTGAAGGAAAAGATGTCCCCATACGCACCAGGCCTGCGACCACTCTGCCCTACACGCTGGACAGTCCGCACTGGCGCCATACTAGGCATCCTCTCCAACTATGATGTCCTCGTCAACACTATGTCACAGATCAGCGATGAATGCCATGATGAGTTCGGCACCCGAGCCAGAGGGCTACTCAACCAACTGGAGAAGTTCCACACTTTCTTCGGGTTGAAGATGTGCCATATGATTTTCAGCACCACTGAAGAGTTGTCCTTGTTGCTCCAGAACAAGAAGACCACACTGGATGAGGCATCCCAATCTGCAAAGGTGTTGGTAAGATTCCTGCAACATCAGCGAGAAGAAGCAACCTTTGCGGGGTTCTATGAAGGTGTCCGCGAGAGCTGCTTGAGGGTTGTCGGTGCTGGTGCGGAACCCCGTCTTCCTCGAGTGCGAGCCCCACCACGGCGACTTGATGATGGAGGGCCTCCACACAGGTATGCAACCCCTGAGGCCTACTATCGGCATTTATATTGTGAGGCCATCGACTTAGTCATCCAGGAGATGGAACGTCGATTCGCCCAGGAGTCCTTCCAGATTCCAAGGGACATTGAGCAAACCTTGCTCTCTGCGGCTAACTGGGATGGCACTGGTCCTGAAGTGACACTAAGTCAACAGGTGGCTGATCTCTACACAAGTGATCTTGACGTCCAGCGGTTACAGAGGCAGCTGAACATGCTACCGGAGCTAGTCAATGTTGTGAAGGAGACCCCTGGAGTTCACCATGGTCTAGTCAGGGTTACGAAGATTCAGACAATAGCAGACATAATGCTAGATGCACCCGGAGGTGGGCAGATGTTCAGTGAAGTCGCCAAGCTGCTGAGATTGCTGATGGTCATCCCTGTGTCTACTGCCACAGCAGAACGGTCCTTCTCTGCCCTGCGCCGGTTGAAGACATATTTGAGAACAACCATGACACAACAGAGATTTAACAATGTCGCTTTGGCACATTGCCATAAAGAGAAGTTGGACTTGGTCAAGATGGAACTTATCGCCAGAGAGTTTGTGTCAGCAAATGAGAGAAGGCATAGTTTCTTTGGTAAATTTGACTAGGATGTGTCACCATGCTCAATGGGAGTAGGCCGCGAGTGGTCTGAATTCTGTAAATTGTAGAATTATCCTTTCGTCTCATGAAAATTCTGATCACTGATTTTTTCAGTGCCTTAGTCTGTTAAGGTCCAGTGGGCGGGGTATGTAATCCTTCAACACTGATGTTTGTTGAGATGAGTTTTGAAGGTATTAATCATAGTGGGGCAAAATGTGTACACCAACAGTAAGGTTTCTGCAATGAAGCATCTTGCTGCTGCTGAACAACTAGAGCACCAATGGTGCTGTACCTTAAACTATACAAATGGATTGAACATTCAATGTGGCGGGATCAGCATATAGAAACGGACTGGAAACAGCGACTGTGTAGACCATGTAATCTGTAAGTTCTCGATCATCACGAGTAGTACAAGCTAAACAGTCAGAGGTCCCATTGGGTTGATGATCAGTGATCTGGAAATATGGTCAGATCATAACTGAGCATTAAATCTTTCTGTTTGATAGACTGCTTTCCAGGCGACTGAACAGATTTATTGGGAAGACTATTAGCGCAAATGTTGAAAATTGACCAGTTTCAATAATCATCCCATGTATTCTCACAATTTCATATGTTGGGGCCCTAGGGCCAACATTGTGCCTTGAGCATGATAATCTTGCATTTATATTCCCTAAACGTAATATCCTGTGCCATGTTTATGTAGTCACTTCACAGAGTTCCCACAATACCTGGATGGAACGAGGCAATAGAAATGCTGACATTCTTTCGACAAGCAGTCTACAGCTCTACCGACTGAGATAATCTATCTTCCTCAGTAATGTTGAATTGGTGTGGGTTTATGGTGTGGGCATGTGGATTCACTCTGCACTCGGCACTAGATTGGTTGATCAAATACAAATACCATGCATATCTTCATGGAGATAAAATACCATGCATATCCTCATGGAAAATTGAGGGCTTTTACTTCTTAAATGTACATATTGATTATAATTTGGGGTGGGGAGGTGTATACACGATTCATATGTTATTTTCATCATGATGAATATTAAAAAATGGGTGATTTTCATTGAGTAGATTACTGCAGTGATTCTAGTTCAACTCTACTTCAACTCTACTTTAACTCTACATAATTGTCTTGCTGTTATGCATATTCAAGGTACTGCAGGGATGTTAATCGAGAATTGTAAAACATCTCACTTGATCCATGAAGGTAACGAACGGTCTGTATAAATATATTTCTTTATTTACAAGCAAATATTTTTTTGTTTTTTATTTGGCACTGGTGGTTGTCACTTTCCTGATCTTCCTCCATATTCACCGAACAGCACTGTCGGCGTCAATGTTCCTGCTCGCAGAGCTCATTTCATAGTTTTCATCGAATACTGCTTCCATCCAGACCACTTATTTCGACGGAAGGAAACGATGGATCATCGAATGGGATGCACTATGAGGTGAAATGCTACTTTTTCCAGAGGGAGTGGCTACATGTACAAGTGTGCTACATTGCAGCAAATCGCATCTGGACCTATCCTGAAATGCAAAATTTTTCAATTTAGACCCCTCCCCCATTGTCACTCACCAAGTTTCAGCCCTCCCACTCAAAAAATCAGTCAGGCTTTCACCATACACAAGTACAGGTTGATTGAGACATTTGAGTGGGCGGTTTAAAGAGGATTGTCACATTTGCACCACTCTATGAGGTGCTAACAAAGACTGTCCAAATGTTTGGCTTGGCTGCCTCCAAGCTTTGTTTACAGAGCATAAACACTTGTAGCGTAGTTTAGGAACTTCAACTGACCACACTGTGTGCACGTATTATTATAGGGCGAAAATGAATCTGCCTGTGGTTGGATGAGCACTTTATTTAGCCTTATTTGCTGAAGTACGACAATCAAATGGGCTTTAGCGTTGGCGGTACAAAACAGAGTGGGAGACAACAGAGAGATATTCAACTGCGTAGAAAGGGATATAATCCTTTGGCATCCCTTACTGTTTCAGACTCTCACTATATTGGCTGTATATCACAAGAAAGAACACTTTATGATTACCTGCCGGAGGCAAAAGGAATCTATGCTGTCACACAGATGTGCGTATGCCTGTGTGTGTGTTCGTGTGTGTGTATGCGTGCGTGCGTGTGTATGTGTGTGTGTGTCACTCTTTGTCAGCACGATATCTAACGAACGTAAGCTGTTATGAAGTTCAAATTAGGTAGGTGGGCTGCACATATGGTGAGGATGAACCCTATCGTGTTTGGCGTGAGGTCAAGGTCATTCAAGATCATGATAGTACAAAACCACATAAGCTTGTCAGCACGATATTCAAAGAATGCAAGCATGTATGAAGTTCAAATTAGGCATGTGGGTTGCACGTATGGTGATGATGAACTATTTTCTGTTTTTGGCGTTAGGTCAAGGTCATTAAATGTCATGAAAAGACGGAACATTCAAAGCTTGTCAGCACGATATCTAGAGAATGCAAGCATGTATGAAGTTCAAATTAGGAATGTGGGTAGCACATATGGTACAGATGAACCCAATCGCTTTTGGCGTGATTCCAAGGTCGTGAGAGGACACAACCCTAAACAGCTTGTCTGCACGGTATTTAAAAATGCAAGCATGTATGAAGTTCAAATTAGGTATGTGGGTTGCACATGTGTTGAGCATGACCCCTATTGTTTGTGTAGTTGGGTAACGGTTATTCAAGGTCAATTGAGGGCAGCTCTGATATATATTGACAACAAAACATTTGGGGGATGGCATAATGGAAAGATGTGTTCATCTGTGTGAACTGCATTTGGTGACCTATTTTTTCCTCATTTGACCGTTTAACCTTGGGACCCTTAGGACTGATTCTCCACGATGACCAGATTTGTTCTGTTTAGACAAACCACAAAGTCAATTACACTACCCTACTATGATAAACTATGATACTCCTATTACACGCTATCTCAAGTTATCAACGTTCGTGGAAGGTCGAGACAACCTAACTCACTGAAATGTAGATATAAACCAATGATGGACATCTTCGCATGAACATTTTGTAAGATGATGTGATAGAAAGTTGTGTGTGATGAATAATCCTCTTTATAGTTTATTCCTTGCCGTAGGCAGATGAATTTGTGCAGTCACGCAATTGTATGTGTGTGTGTATGTGTGTTTGTGTCTGTGTGCGCGCGCGTGAGTGTGTATGTGTGTGTGTATGTGTGTAGGCCTATGTGACACTTCTTGTCAGCTCGATATCTAAAGAACGCATGCATGAAACATGTTCAAATTGGATACACAGGCTGCATGGTGGTTTGAACACCATATCTGCAGCCTACACTCCTAATTAAAACTTGAAACATGCCTGCGTTTTTTATGCTCTGCCGAAGGCAACAGGAATATATGGAGTCACGCAATTTGTGTGTGTCTGTGGGTTTGTGTTCGTGAAACTCCTGGTCATTACGATATCTACTGAACGTAACTCCAGCATGTAACAAGTTCAAATTGGGTACATATGCTGCATATATGGAGGGGAAAATCCCATTGTCTTTGGTGTCAGGTTCAAGGTCAGGAGAGAGAGCAACACTCGAAAAGCTTGTCAGCGCCATTTCTGAAGAACGCACACATGTTTTATGTTCACATTGAGTATGTAGGTAGCAAAAATTGGGGTGGAAGAACCCTATTGTTTCAATTGACAGGTCAAGGTCAGGAGAGGACAAATTTTCTAAAACAAAAGCTTGTAAGCACGATATCTGGAGAACGCAAGCATGTATCACGATCAAATGAGGCACGTATGTTGCAAATGTGGGCAGGAGAGAATGCTATCGTTTTTTTGTATTAGGTCAAGATCACTCAAGGTCAGGAGAGGACAGATCTCCAAAAGCTTGTCAGCACGATGTCAGGAGAACGCAATATGAATAAGAAATTCCATACACCTACCACTGATGTCATACACAATAAAAATGCCCTCTCCCCATCAGCAGACAGAGGGTAGATTGGACCTTCGTTGTACCTGGGTAAAACCCATTTAATTACTTTGGCAAGCACTGAAGGCGAAATAAAGAGTCCATCAAACCACAGGCGGATTCCATTTTTCGACTGATGATAAATGACAACAGTGTGGTCAGTGAACGTTCCTAAATTACCACATTGCTTCTGCTCTATCTGACGTAAACAAAGCTTGGAGACAGCCAATTCAAACATTTGGACAGTCCCTGTTAGCACCTCGTAGAGTAGTGGAAGTGTAATAACCCTCTTCAAACAGCCCACAAATGTGTCATCTAACTTGTGTATAGTGGAAGATTTCCTGTCTGGTCAAATTTGTATTATTGTAGGGCAATATGTATGGGTGGTGGTAGCCTGTTTTTTATTCTCTGCTAAAAGCAGAGGCAAAAAGAATTTTTGCAGTCATATATGGTTTTGTGTGCGCAACTACTGGTCGAAAGTTGGGAGGTCCATGGCAGTCACGAGACACGTTTTGTGTGTGGAAAAAACATGTATGGAGGTTTTCTCAGAAGTTGGGAGTCACGACCCCCACCCCGACCCCCAGTGACTGCGCCCCTGTTTGTGTGTGTATGTGTGTACGGGGTATGTATATATGTGACACTGCTTGTCAGCATAATATCTCAAGAATGCAAGCATGTATGAAGTTCAAACTATGTTTGTTTGCTGCAGACATGGAGAGTAAGAACCCTATCGATGCATAAGGTCAATGTCACGAGAGGACGAACCTTCAAACCTCCAAAAGCATGATATCTGGAGAACACAATCATGTATCAAGGTAAAAGTATTCCTGTTGTTTGCAGACATAAAGATGTGTCTTATTGTTCTGGAGATTCGGCCAATACCATTCAAGGTAATGCCAGGACAAACCTTCAAAGTAGGTGTGTTAAAGTTCGGAATGTTGGCCGTACAAACAGAGAGAAAAATCCCTATATTGTTTTTGACGTCACAGGCTTCAATGTATTCTGCTTGTTATATTTTTGCCTAAAATGTTGTTAGTTAACTGATCAGATACCACAACCTTACTAATACAAGGCAAGGAATCATACCACAACGTTGTGTTCTTGTTTTAATATCATGCTGTCAAACGTTTTTAGTTTTGTCTTCTTCTGACCTCGATTCAACTCTAAAAAATAGGGCTCTTCATCTCCATGTCTACAACCAGCATACTGTACCTGATTTGAACTTGATAAATGTTTGCGTTTTTTCAGTCATCGTGCAGACAAGCTTTAAAGATTTGTCCTTACGCCCAAAACAATAGGGTCCTTCCTCGCCATATCTGCAACCCACGTACCCAACCCCGGCCTGCTTTCTTTAGATTTCGTGCGAACGAGCTTTTTGAGATTTGTTCTCTTCTGACCGTGAATGACCTTGACCTGAAGCCAAAAACAATAGGGTTCTTCCTCGCCATATCTGCAACCTACGTACCCAGTTTGTCACATGCTTGCGTTCTTCGGATATCGCGCAGATAAGAAATGTAACACAGACACACTCACAATTGCGAAACTGCATAGATTCCTTTAGTTTTGCCTTCGGCAAGGAATCAAAGACTGACAAATTCTCTGTTTTGAATAACTATTGCAATGAATGAAAATGCCTCGGTTATAACTGTCGAAATATTGTAAAAATAAACAAGAAGTTGCTACATGACGATGATCCGTTCAGGACGACGTATCAGTATATGCAGATATGTTCAATAGTGGTATTATGTTCGCTAATCAATACTTCCACATACTCCTGAGGACGGCTCCAGTCAAAAATCCGGACAGCTATCTTCCAACGAGCATAGGCTAGAAGATTCCACTGTGCCTGAGGTAGAGGCTCGAGGAAATGGCGCCCTCACGCCCCCCGTCCCCCTGGCGGGACCCCCTATTCATATTAGCGTGGACACAGACTATGGAAACAGCAGTTAAATATCCTCTGATGAAGCTTTGCTAAAGAGCAGCTGAGTCTGCATTGCTACCTGTTAGGCTGTTACGACGGGACATCAAGTCCAAGCTAGTAGGCTTTGGTAGCCGCTCCATTGTGGCCACTCCCGTGACATGCGAAACTTGCTCTTCGGTTGATTCACTCGGAGAGACGGGACAGATCGTTCGCAGCAGGAGCAGGTACGCTGTTCGAAATTTCTCGTATCGCATCGCGTAAATAATCGGGTTTAGGGCAGAATTCACCATGGTGAAGAACTCCGTCACAGATTGGTAGGCGAATTGCACGTTTTCTTGAGGTTCCACGAAAGAATCGACGATAGTCTTTACGGACACCGGTAACCAACAAATACCGAAAACCGTCACTACCAATACTGCTGTCACTGTGGTCCTCATGCGGGATGCCGTCTCCAATTGCTGGACTCTGTCAGAGCTCATACCGAGGGCTCTCGTCTCCGATATTTTCTTGAGATGTCGGTTGGCAATTTTGAAAATCCTCACGTAGAGCAATAAGAGGACAAGTGTAATTACTGGTGGTCCTGCTGCAACCAAGACCACGTGAACCGTTGCGGCACCGGCGGCATAGTTCGTCGTTCCACATACCCATTGATCGGGATCTATCAAACTGCCAATTATTGGAATAACACCGAAGACGATACTGATAAGCCATGCCGATATCAATATCGCCCTACACCGTGAGTTTCTCATTATCAGTTGGTACCTCAACGGGTACGATACCGCGATAAACCGGTCCACCGTTATTATACTGAGGTGCGAGATCGACAGGGCACATAACGTGAATGCGGGAGCAAAAAACAACGTCCGGTATTGGGAGAGGCATGTCGTTGGACTGACAACCACTCGGGCATACAGCGCCGGGGGTATCGCGAGGACGGCGGTGCACAGATCTGTGAATGAGAGACTGCCGAGGAAAATGATATTCGGTGTGCGTTTACATCGAGTGAATATCGTATGGATCACAACCACATTCCCGACTATCGCGAGGAGAACGACGATACCGTGGACGAAGAGGTATATGGACAGGTAAGCAGGCTCCAATCGGAGCTCAAACACATCGGAAATGTTCACTGTATTCATTGTTCATGATAGTTCGCAAATAACTGTTGGCGAAGATAGCGACGTCATTTCATAGCCGGCCCATCAAAATAATTGACCGGTTTCAGTGCTCAGCTCAGATGTTCAACGACACATAGCAAATGATGTATCTGAGTATCCAAATTAATTAAATGTTCCAAGATTGCAGTTTGGTAGGCCTATGCTATGGGTTACTTGATGATGAACATCAGAATTCGTCACTCATGTCACGAGGCACACTGTACTAAGGGCTGTGCCTATGAAAGAACTTCGTGCATGACCTCCTGCGGGCTGGCCAACAGGATCATCAGTGAAACCTTGCGAAATGGAGACCCGCTCCTATTAAACAAATATCAGAGCTGTTCTTAGTGACGTAGGCCTGAATATCATGAAAAGGAATGTACGTAACTGCTTATGTATCCAGTGTAGGCCAACTCACGAGTCAATTACGATGATCATCGACAATACAAGAAGGCAATATGAGGATTTGTTGACATATCCCATGGAAACGAGACGCCGTACGTGACACGTTCAGTTCAGACGACAGTAGTATTTGTCATGAATGACCACGTTCCCCATATTATATGTACAGGTTGAGTTGTGAACCCGGCCCTGCGAAAGAGTCCGCAACTATAGTATAGGCCTATGCCACTCATCATGAACATGTGCCAGTTCGATTTAAAGGTAGTAAATGTTTGTCAACAGACCAATATCCAACATCCCTTATGACTTGAAGTTTTGAACACTCCGAATCAGGAAACGATTTTTAACCATTGCCGGTGTACACAGTCTAGTCTGTCAGTATTTACATGAAGGCTCGTGAAAATCAATACTGCCCGACCAACAATGCAACACCCAACAATGTCACAGGTAAGCTACTGAAGAGGCAACGGTTTCGTCAAGGCCACGGGTCGAATCGAGGGGTGACGTCATCAATGCATTTCGAGAGCGACGTGCACAAAACACCTTTCACCGGACGCAGCCAAGCAAATCTCAACCGGCGTAATACATGCTGTTCACACTGGTGCGATACGATACGATAATTTTATCGGATGGAGTGTTCACAACTACATGCGATAACAAGACACAAAACTGTGTCGTGATTCCTTGCCATTTGCCAATTTTTTCACCAGACAGTTCATTAGGAGTATTTATATAATTAAAACTTCAATAGCGCCATGTTCATTTCACCTCATGATTAGTAATTGAGGGGAAACACTCCATCCAGCCTAGCGCCCCTAGCCCATAGGTCCGGACCCCAAGGCCCTCCCAAAAGACACGTCTCTCACTATAAATGCCACTACAGCACCTCATGAACCCATAGTTCAAATCCGACAAACTTCAAAATTTGACGTGAATTATGCAAATTAGCAGCCCCCAGCATTGCGGCGACGCCCACTTTCGAACCCATCCGCAATTTCTTAAGGGCGGACATGTGTACCAAGTTGCGTGAGAATCGGACATTGCATTGGAGAGTTATTGCTCTAACGCCTAAAGTTCTCGGCGGCGGCGGCGGGAGGGCGGCGGCGGCTCTACAACCAAAACCATGATATCCCCCAGACACTACCGTGTCGCGGGGATATAATGAGGCGAAGTTTCTCAATGTCCGTCGTCACTCCATTTACATACCGTGTAACGTTGAATCCCCAGTACGAACATTATTACACATTCCAGTGTTGGCGGGTGATGGCGCATGCGCTGTAGCTAACTACGAACTAGCTTATTATAGTGTTATGTTAGGCAATTTATGCAATTAGGCATTACCCAATCAAATTGTTGCGAATAAATTTTGTGTGTCTGTACAAACCATTGAATTTAGTTTCCTGGCGATTTTACTATTCGCAAAGCTGGAGCAATATTTCCCCTAATTTACCTATTAACTGTCTTAACCTTAGTTGTGGTTTGAAATAACAGAAAAGAACCTCATGTAAAAAATGAAAACCCTGTTACTGTTACTATGCTACTCCAATGGAAAATATTGCCAAAAGAGGAGATAACTATTTGAAGTTATTTTAAAGAAGGGAAGTGGCCGGGTGAATCTGGGGCTCAACTTTATAATCCGTACCTGTTCCATCTGAATACACCTCTAACCCAAACTTATTGTACATCACACCTATTCCTTCACCCTAACCTCTAATTCTAACACCTTAGACCACTAATGCAGCCTAATGATAACAACCTTCAACATGTTACCAGTTACCACTAACCCCACCCTCTATCTCCCAACACTAACCCTCATACACAGGTACGGATTATTAGCCCCGATGGCTCAACTTTATAATCCGTACCTGTCTTATCTGAATACAAAATGGAATCATTCATTCATTTGGACAGGAATAGGCCTAGCTAGGCCTATATCTTTTCTATGATTTCATCACGAACTTTTTTTTGTCGTAAGCTGCCGAATACCCCCTCGTTTACCCTAGTGGTAGTACGTTTGTGTGTATTGGCAGCTTGTTTACACATAGGCCTACACAGAAACTAGTGTGCGTGTAGCCTAGGCATAGCCTAGTCATCGATCATTCCATTGTGTTACTGTTACTTACTGGAAGTTTCACGAACCTCCACAAAGTAAGCACAGTGGCTGGAACAGTTCTGATCAAGGACTAGCCTAGGCTAGCACTGTGCAGTAGCAATGCACTAAACACAGTATTCAGTGTTGACCGATTCAGTAGGATACGCTCACATTG
>JAODTT010146555.1:0-14147 GCA_025400115.1 Pentamera pediparva
CCTTCACCCGAACCCACTGCAGTATGTGACTGATTTACCCGGAGAAAGTCTATCATATGTGTCTGCTTCAGTTGATACAGGGCGAGGATTTTACTCATTGAGCACAACAGATTAGAACCCTAAATATGAGCCAGTTGCAGAGTAGGTATATTAGTCCATGATACTTCTCATGGAACCCAGATGAAATTTCACCTATGCAGTTAGTGGGGAAAAATCCTTGTGGAAAAATTCCAGCCAATCTGCTCAGGCCCCTCCCAAAAAAAGTACTTGCCAGCTAAATAATAATCTATAACGAAATATGATATTATAACTGCTATAACACTTTTTCACTGCCTTATGGCTGTGTCAAGGCATTTTACAGATATTACCCCTGATCATTTGTGACTTATCCAACCCGCATTTATTACTGCGCATCACTTCCTGTCCACTACTTACATAGCGCACAGGGGACTCTCTAGGGGACTTCTCAATAGTTGCACCCATATACACTAGTGCTTGCTACTAACTACATCGTCTGCCAGCTGGGGCTGTAAAATGGCAGTTCCTGGAGCAGGTTCAGATTTGTTACACCTAGGCTGCCTCGATATCATCTGGGCACTAGTTGAGAAGAGAAGGCGAGTTATCGCCAGTGCTCATCCACAATCGAAATGGCCAGGGTTTCTTGATGTTTCCCAATTGGCTTCCCGAACCCATAGTAATCAAAATCGAACCTTACAAAGCATACCCATCACAAGTGCGTAGCTTGAGACAATCGAGGAGACAGGACTTGTCCAACAGCACTGTGGAAAATAAGGATGTGAAATGATGGTCCCAGGAGCAGGTTGGGATAATGGGATTGGTTACACCCTCCTTGATATCATCTCAGCACTAGGCGAAAAGATCCACAATAAAAAATGGTCAGGGTTTCTTGTTGGACTTCGAATTGCTCCCTGAACCCACAGCAATCAAATGAAAAGTCAACTCGCCATCTATTGATCCCATGTCGGGAGCTTTACTGACCAAGCTAATCCACCACCTGGCTAGATGCCTGGCTAGACAGCCAATGACACCCAAATTCTTATTTCACTCATTGGTCATAATATTTCATCATTCAGGTGAGACAGTCATTGCTTCACGAGTCATGACCTCAAGTTGTAATTGATCAATTATGATGTCACCACATCACAACTAAGCAACACTTGTTGTGTGATATATTTTTTCTTGTTTTTACCAGTAATTGACGCTTGTATCACTAATCCTTGCCTCAACGGGGGGACCTGTGTGAACCTGATGGCCGGTGAATTCCTTTGTGTGTGTAGAACAGGGTGGAGTGGTGATACCTGTACTGACCGTGAGTATTCATCACATTCCCGTCCACTGGCTGGGTAAGGCTACCATTCCATTTGTGCCAATGAGGCAAAACACAACAGAAGTCGGATTCACGTAAAGCACACAAAAAAAGTGCTTAAAAACGCTGCATCGGACTGTAGAGATGGAGAAAGGTCTAATAGTTGCAAAACCTCATATGAATACAGAATAATGAGCGCCCAGTACGCGAAATACTATGCGTCCCATCGTGGCATTGATGTTGTACACGCAAAGCCATTTCATTGAATATATTCCTCCCAAAACCGCTCAATTTCTATTAATATATCCGCTGGTACATAGTTATGGAGAGTTTGTGGTATTTCTGTGGCGCAGTTTTTCAAACCGCAGTCTGTCAGCGACACTTCCCCCACCGGATCACTAACTCTCCATGAATCAGTGGTCAGTGAGTATGGAACGCCGAAAGGCCAAGCCGAGTCGCTGCTTCGATCACGTCGCCTGGTTAAACGACGATGTCTCATTCGATTGCGATGCCTCTTTACGGCCCGTCTACTTCAGAGGCGCCGTCTCGTTCGAAGTCATTGCTCTGATCAGATGTACTGTCCACATAGAAACCCTCGCCTGGATCAACGACGATGCCTCATTCTAGGTTGTCGCTCCGATCAACGGCACTGTCTCCTTCAACGCCGTCGCTTAAATCGAATTCGCCGTCTACTTCAGAGCCATCGCCTCGATCAGATGCACCGTCTACTCCGGAGCCGTCGCCTGAATCGAAGGCGCCGTCTACTCCAAAGTCGTCTCGATCGATATTGACTTATGTTAATTTATGCATGTGGCTGGTATGATTTGACCAACCGGACGAGAGAGAATCTTCCCGGGCGATTTCTACATCTAGTATATAAGGCACGGAAAAAGTAAGCTTCCATGCAAACGTAAACTCGTGGCGCGCGTCCTGCCGTCCAAATAATTTGTTCTGAGTCGAGTCGTGTGGATTCCATGCTATCCTTATGACTACAATTTTCCGCTGCTGCCTCCATCAGCCATTGACCGATTGACTTATCATCACTGATTGGAACTTTCACTAAATGCAGACTGGTACTACATGGGCGGAATTCTACGCAGATTAGGCTGCAGTCAACTAGTCATTGACAACTTCGCGAAAGAATCTTTCGCCCCCCCCCCCCACCTGGTGTATTGGATCAGAGCAGTCTGACGGTGGGATGTGACATGGCCACATGCTGCCACACAAAGGCATAATTACCATCACTGTCAACCCTTGAGGAGTTCCTGAGACTTTGTGAGTCTCATGCACCCTCAAGTTTAAGCCACCACTGTAACATCATTACATATATGTGTTCACATCAGCATGAATGAAACTAATTGTTTAACCTTAAAATGGAACCGTTAAAATGGATCTTGAGGGAACATGATAAGCTCAGATTTCACAGGTGACTCCTTGCAAATATTAAATGACTGTTATAATGTTTTCCATGATTATTGGCCAAATATCTGCAAAGGATGATTTCACGGCCACTTGAAATTAGAATTTTCATTATTGCATTTCGAGGAAGGCCTATGCAGAGTGTAATGAATCACTGTGTTGATTATGTTTTTCAAGGGGTTAATAACCCTAGTTTGGGAGGTCATGGGCCACACCCATCTACTCATCTCTACAGCCTATTTCCAAATGCAATTTGCTGCCAGACTAAGCAAATTTTATTATTCTAATGGGGTAGTTCAGAGCCACAATGCAGACATTTATCTTGATTAGGAAAACATTGTCAACCTAGTGTTTGTTAATAGACTATATTTTAGGACCTCCCTTCCCCATTGATTGAGGCTGTGAGAACTGTGATGGCTCTTGTTGTTAAAACTCTGGTAACTACCTAATGCAAAACATTACACCCTCAGAAAACAATGTCCCTTCCTGAAATAAGAGGCATCTATTCAAAATACCTGTAACTGTCACCGTTGACATATGATCAGCCAATAAACCTGTCCAGTCAACTGGGAGTGTGCCCAATGCCCCTGCACTAGAATGATTCCTAATAACAGCATTATACCATGTATTGTCAAGTTGTGATCTCCCATATTTGCACTGACGCAGTTTTGTGAATGTCCTGATTTCGTTACATTTCCACTGAATTGGCATATAATAATCGGAGGAAGTGATAGAGAAAGGTCTCTTCATGCAAACTTTTAGTGACTCTTCCTTCGACTGAGAGAAAAAGGGAGGAGTTCGAAAAAAGACTCGAATAATTTTTGTTTACAAACTGGGAGGCAGCAACATCTGGAGTCACTGTTCTGAACTGGATCTGTACTTGGTCACTGCCTTGTTCCCACTGTACATAAAGGACATCCATATTACATAAATTGAAGTCTGCACCTATTTACTGATGACAGAAGACCCTATTGTAAACAGAGAAATCCAGGATCCAGGGGTCTAAAATAAGAGACCAGTGGTTACTTCGGCAGACCCAGGGGCTTCACTCACTTCATTGTCTTCTGCATTGCACAGGACCAGGATTTAAAATGAGGAAGGTGACCCCAGAGATTACAGAACCTGGCTTACATGAATCATCTCTATGGTGTCTCCTCCCGAAATGTGCAATAGTGCATGCTGTTTCTAATACTTTTGTGTGTCCTACTGAGAAACCCTGGAGCTATTTTCACCTGAAAATTGCCCTTGGTCTATACAAAATTGTTAGGACCAAGGGTTATTGATGCATTTCTGGGAGTTAACAACCCCTGTTTCCCAGCTTATTTCGAGCCCCAACAGGAACACATGATTCTTCAACAAGGCCTCGAAAGCCACATGTCACTATAACACTTTATTTGTTTCTATTTCTATTATTAGACTGGGGCTTGTTACCCTTCCGAACCTATTAGTTTGTCAGCTGCTTCTGAAGTCAGCCTGGGATCATATCCATATGTAAGTTATCCTTGTCAATAAATATGTGGAATATACTGCATTTCGTGGCAATCCTATTGCTTGGATTACAAATTAAAATTGCATGTAATTATGGAAATAATAAATGTTACTAGTGATCATGCTGACACTCCTAACGACGAATTTGTGTGTGTCAAAACGAGAACACACATTTTTTGTGAGCTAGCTACGCTAAATTTTCCTGAGAATGGTCAAGGCAAACTTCAAATGTCTATTTCCTTTGACTTCGTTGAAGGCCTGCAGGTTATACCACCTCTTTATATTCACTAACATTTTGTTCCTGTTTAAAAAACATTTATATTAAATTCCAGGACTTTACCTATAAACAGGAGGGGAGATTGACCTCTCACTTTAATTCTGCAGGTGTTCCTCTTGATTACCCAAAAATAATATTACCTAAAGATCAACTATCAGTGTGGCAATATTTGGGAGCAAACTTTCATTTCAGCTGCAGAATGCAAGTTATTGTATTTTGTGCTGTAGTGGTTCGGATGCGATCAAAATTTGTTGCACTTTGTGATATATTCTCTCGAATGTTGTAAGACAGAACATGGTATATCTCTTCAACAACTCTTGCTACACATGAAATAAAAAGTGAAGGAAGTCACAGTAGCCACAATACCCCATAATCTGGACTAGTGGATGGAAACCGACCTACAGACTGCAACATCATTGAACTATATTTTGTGATATCTTGTGCGAATAGGGTGTATGTTAAATTGTTGATATATGAAACCCTGTAAAACCACCCATTGATGGGTATTTGTCAACAATCTTCCTTCTCCATCTGGACATCAGTAATATATTTAATAATTGCCACAATTTTCACACCTGCACGAGTGCATAATGTCATAAGCAATTTATGAGTTAATTATATAAAGCCTGCTGCTAGATAAATAAATTGTGGATGCTGCCTAGTCAGTGTCTTTTAGGGCATTCCTGGTTTATATGTTCGAGTTTATATTGAGGTGAGTGCATTGATAACAATGTTAGAGCTGGGAACTAGGTTTTGCATAAGGCTGTGCTGCAGTGGGGTGCCCCAATTAATGCCCAGGGCATTCATTGGAGCTCATGCGGTGCTCATTCAATTCTGCCTTATAGTTTTGGGTCATCAGCTATGGTCATTTTCTGGTCATATTCATGTTCTAAATGTGATCCAACCAGGAAGAACTGTTGCAAGTTTCATTCTTTTCTTTCCTTAAACTTGTAGACAGGAAGATGGTCTGCTGATGTTTCATTCTTGCTAAACTCCACTGACTGTAGACATGTTGTACCTGGATTGAGGTACCACAAAACAACTAAAATTGCCTCTGGGAGTGACGGCGCCCAGGTGTATGTCGGGATGAGGAACAATAAGCCAGTTGCGATCAAGAGGGTCAACTCCGATTTCGTCCAGCAAGAAAAGGAAATCCTCAAGCTTCTCGATGGAAAAACTGTTTCACATGTGTTACCAGTCTTGTGTTGTGAGGAAGATGAGGATTTTACCTACTTCGCAATGGAACTCTGTGAGTACAATTTAGGGGAAGTTATTGAAGATGCAACTTGTCCACTGCATGCTGACCTCACAGCAGCAAAGCGGAAGGAAATGTGCATCCAGTTCCTGGAAGGTGTGAAGGAGCTCCATGATGCTGGAATTCTGCACAGGGATTTGAAGCCTTCAAATATCCTCATTGGTGAGAAATTTTCTATTCATTTTCACAACTATGTAATAAGATGTTAATATGTGAAGGAGACGTAATAGGAGCAAAGCTTATCTATTCCAGTGTCCTGGGCCATGAAAGCGAATCATGGAAATTTCAGTCGTGGACTCAGTGAACCGATAATACATAATACAAGGGTTTGTCTGGCACAGTCGCATGATCTTCGTCAATGGGAGTGAAGAATGTGCAAACATTATTTGGCAGTCATTTTCTCATTGACTTGTACATGAGAATGACCAATCAGTAAGCAGGGTTCTAGCTGCACTAGTCGGTCGATGCAGGTTGGTGGTAACCAGTACTCGGCATGATCAACCAATTTCGGGTTTGGTCAACTGGCACTAACTAAAATTACAAATCCGTCATTTCTCCTCGAAACAGCTGTCAAATGCCTGTGTTGTCAACTGATTAGTAAAATTATTGAAATTGTTAGAAATGTGACCTGCCACAAAAATTTGGCTAGCTATATGATACACTATCGGTAAGAATGGAAACAAATTGTGAGCAATCGCTTATCACTGAAAATGTTGAGCAGAGTGATCGCAATAACAAGCACTGCTGATGATTCTGACCCTTTTTTTTAAGTTAGACGAAAATGGTGTTTTGAAGAAGAGTGGAATGCATTAGCCCAAGTAATACCACAGTGAAAGTGGGGAAGTATGTTTGTAATTTTAAACAGAGCGAGCAAAATGTGACTAGGAATAGATAGTTTAGGTTTGAACAATGATCTCAGAGATGCTTAGAGTGAATTTCTAAATGTGTGGCTTCCCATCACAATTATTATTAATAATTACACTGAGGAATTTGAGACAGCTTGTTTGATTTGAATCAGTTTAGAGACATTAAATAATTTGTGATTCACAATTAAAGAACTTTCACGCAAGTCATGGTGGCTGAAATAGAAGCAGACTCGATGTCATCAATATATAAAATGAAGAGTGACAGTCTGTGAATGGATCCTTTGGAATATTCCTATCAAATTTTGTAGGTACTGCTATAAGAAATTAATCATTCATGATGAAAATTATGACAGCCAATTACAGATTGAATAACAAAAGTGAACATCATGTGACTTGGGCAATTGTTGAAAGTTATGTGACAATGGTAAACAGTGAAATTACATACTGCTCAGAAGAATATTTCGATCAAGCGTATCGCATGCTTTAGACAGATGAAGAAAAATGCTAATACCAGACAGTCCAAACTCGTTACTACCAAAAGATTCGGCCACAATGTCACAAAATCAACAAGAGCTAATGGAGAATGGTTTGGACGGAGCCCATATTGATTATCAGTGGGAATCTTATTCTTTTCAAGGTAGAAATATGATTCATTGAATACCAGCTCTTGAGCTTTACACTGGCTGGGAAGCTTGCTACTTGAGACAAAAACCATGGGATATTTCAATTGCAAATTTCATCAAAATGTGAGTTTTATACAAAAACCAATTCATAAGTTTCCCGATTTGTAGCTTGACCCACTGACTTGATATTTGTGACCTAATTGAACGACTTGAATAATAATAAACATTTTCATGATTTATATAGATTTCTCTTTTGCCAAATCTAGGAGAGAGAACTGTGTCTTTCCTGAACTAGTGCATTTTGATCGATGCATGCCATACTTTTCAAACACTTCAAATTTTATTATGTTTCTTTTTATTCCTCATTCAACAGATGCAAATGGGAAATTGGTCATATCTGACTTTGGAGTTAGTCGTCATTCAATTTGCCAGAAAACTACTAAAGTGACTACCGCTGTTGGTACTATGTGCTGGATTGCCAAGGAAGTATTGGCTGGCTCACTCGAATGTAGAAAATCTGCAGATATTCAAGTAAGCAGCTTGTAGCTTGTAGCTGAGCTTCTAGCTAATATGAAGTCAACTGTGGCTCGGAGAAACAGATGTTGTACTTTGAAATGGTTTTACATTTTAACGGCTCATAATATACTGTAATATTAGGCAAATGAAGCTGTGATAATACCAGTCCCTCCCTGTTCATTCAGGCATTATCCGTCCTTTTCTTCAGAAGGAATTGGCATCCAGAGGAAATTTAGTTTGTCATATACAACTGCCGAATATCGGTTAGTAAGAATAATATGATCAAAACAACCAGTGTTATAATTTGCTGTGTGAATAACACTAGCAAAGTGTCATTGGTTTGATGTAATAGGCTATGCTACTATTAGTCAAGCCAATATGCAACTGAACATGTGCAGGCGGGTGACCCGCCCACTCGTTTGAAATTGCCAATGAGGCACCCTTTCAGGTTGTTTCAGAAATTATGCCGAATTTGACCATAATGCCCTCCACTCCGGTTGGGAACCAAAGAAGTCTACATCCACTAAATTGCCTCAATTATACAAATTTGATCTCTGATGACCTTGTAATAACCTCCACTTCAGTCAGGAACAGTGGTAGTACACATCCACTAAGTTTCGTTCAAATCTGTGAAGTTTGGAAAATGGCATAAGTTACGCAAATTTGACCTCTGATGCCCTGAAATGACCTCTACTTTTGTCATGACCATCTGTAGTTCCCATCCACCAAGTTTTGTTTAATCCAATGAACGATGTCCACTTCCGAACCAATCCGAGATGGGCTACGCACCCAAAACCATAATATCCCCGGACACTATACTTGTGTCACAGGAAAATAATAACCTACATACATCCTTTCGTTTAGTTGAAGTGCAGTCTAGTGTGATTGGTCATTGGTACTGTGATTGATTACTGCATAATTAGAGAGGCACTATCGTCTGGTAGTAACTGACGAAAAAGAAAAATCCTTGTAATCAAGCAAAGTCCAGTCTGACTTGGCTGATCAAGGTGAAATTTGGTGTGTGGGTTTCTATCGATGCGTACAGGAATGCTATTCATTTTGGTGCCAATCAGGGGTCATTTTTGGTCAAAAAGGGGGAAATTGTTAAATTTTGATATTTTTGGTATCTTGAGCTTGTAATCAAGCAAAGTCCAGTCTGACTGGACCGATCAAGTTGAAATTTGGTTAGTGGGTTTCTACTAATGCGTACAGGTACGCTAGCCATTTTTGTCCCGATGGGGGTCATTTTCTGTCAAAAATGGGGAAATTGACAAATTTTGATGAAATCGTAGTAATCAAGCGAAGTCCAGTCTGACTGGACTGATCAAGGTGAAATTTGGTGGGTGGGTTTCTACCGATGCGTACAGGAACGCTTTCCAATTAAGTATCAATCAGGGGGCATTGTTGGTCAAAAATGGGAAAATTGTGAAATTTTGATAAAATCCTTGTAATCAAGCAAAGTCCAGTCTGACTGGACCAATTGAGCTGAAATTTGGTGTGTGGGTTTCTACCGATGCGTACAGAAACGCTATTCATTTCGGTACCGATCAGGGGTCATTTTTGGTTAAAAATGGGAAAATTTTGAAATTTCGTTAAATCCTTGTAATCAAGCAAACTCCAGTCTGACTGGACCGATCAAGCTGAAATTTGGTGTGTTGGTTACTAACGATTCGTACAGGAACGCTATTCATTGTCTTGCCGAACAGGGGTCAATTTTGATCAAAATGGGGAAATTCTTAAATTTCGATATTTTTGGTAGCCTATGTTGAGCTTGTAATCAAGCAAAGTCAAACCTGCCTGGCCGAATCAAGTTCATACTTGGTAGACGATTCTACATTATGAGTACATGAACCCTACTGTTTCAGGTAGAGGTCAGAGGTCATCTGAGGTCAAAAGAGGTCAAACATTGAAAATCATTGTAATCCAGTTATTGTCCACATTGCCTGGTCAGATCGAGCTTTCAAATGTGTGTGTTCCTGTTCCACGAGGAATCACTAAGCCTCTTGACTTTCTTGTTTCTTGTTAATTTCAGGTTGCTGGATTTGTGATCTACTACATCCTATCCGGGGGGCACATTCCCCATGAAAGTGTTTACCCATTCATCCAGGACCCTGCTGGGGTGATGAAGAACATTCAAGACAACAAATTTTCATTACATCACATGAGGGCCTCATTTCCAGAATTTGAGAACATTCTGCAGCGAATGATTCATGCAGATGCCAGCAATCGCCCGAATATAGACACCTGTATCTCTGAATTCAGTTTCACAGGTGTGTATAACAAACAATCCCTTGAATGCAATGGAGATCTATCAACTTTTCTGGAGGCTATTTTCCCAATTTCGATACATACTCATTTATTCATGTTCAATACGAAGAAAATATTGCTTATTGGTGAATAACAACTAAATCATTGATCTACATGATTGCAATTATTAGTGAACTTTTTTATATGTATGCAGTTTGCAGATTTACTGCATCTACAACAGTTTTATTTCAAAGTAGCATTGTCGTTCCATCATAATAATTAGTAATTATTCCTGGAAACTTGCCTTAAAGGTATCATCTAATATGTCACTCCTAACAACATCTTTCTATAAGTTAAAATAAATGGAGAGTAAATGTCAGAGTTTATTATTATCTGCACAAAATATATTTTTCAAGCTATCTAGGAGTGTCTGAAATAGGGGATTCGATGCAGGTGTACATACAGTATATGTCATCGGAAAGCCAATTGCTCTTTGTCGGGAGTAATTTTAAATGAAGAGGATACTTAGGTATTCCAAATATAAAGAATGTGTGGGAGGAAGTGCAATAATAAATTGTGCTCCTGCTCCCTGAAACAGTAGATTATTGTCACAACATGTTGAGATCAAGGAAATATGGGGACAAGCTTTCTTAATGCTGGGCTGTAACATAGTCTGCTATTTTGTATTGTGAAAGGCTTCTACACTATTTACCCTCATGCTGCCTCCTAAACAGTACCAATATAATGTTCTTACAGGTGATGATGACAATGCAATGATGATGCTCCAAAGCATTTGCAGAGGCGAGGTTTCATCTGACATTCATACCGTGGTAAGTAAGGCTATACAGGAATTGGGGTGTGATAACTGAACATGCCTTTGCCTAAAAGTGAATTGCCTTCCAATGTGAAAGCGAAAATGCATAGCCTATATCAATTCTTGTGAGACAATCAAATACATAGTTATTCCCTCTATTGCTGCAGATCTCATTAAAGGAAAGTCTGCCTTATAATGGCTGAGGCACCCCTCATTATCACATGGGTGTACTCTTGTATCTACTTCTTCTTTTTTAGGTACAATTGTTTTAAGAATCATATGATTGCACATGAAATTTACATTTTTTTCACAGTTGAGTAAAAGTGTCATTAGACATTCAGTATCTAGCTGATCTAAATAACTGTGCTGGCCCTTAATGAGATGTGTTCGTAGTTCATCAGTAATTCTTTATTCTTTCCCAGCCAGAGCATTGTGATAATGACAGGTCTCTTCAGACTGAACCAAGAACAACATGGCCAACAATAGTAGTTGATGATAGTGAAGCCACCTCAGTTACTACTGGTTCATCTCAAGTAAGTGCAATATTCAAAGAGGCCGTTTCATATGGGTTATTGCAATATGAAGTTGTCTTGTGTGCATTGCCCGAGTATAACCTGTGTGCTAGCACATCTTGCATCATTCAGTTATTATTAATTCTTCAGCAGAGTGATCTACTTAAAATAATGCTTCTAAGTATGCTGTCCTTCACGAAATCACAAAATTGAGACCAGCAGCCAAGAGGTCAGTGGGTGTGGTCTTAAGACTTAACAAGGCGACCCCCACAAATTTGTCTCGCCAAGTTTCGCGATCAGTGGTTTCACCTATCAGTCACCACGCAAAATAACTCATCAGAAAGGCTATAGGACCACACCCACTGAAGTTACCAATTTGCCTAAATTTTGCAAATCAGACACATCTAATGACATCCAGTGACCCCGAGTCTACCCTCAAAATTCTCAGAACCAAAGAAAGCCCACATTTACAAAGTTTCATGTAAATCAGATAAAATTTGGAAATTTGCATAAATCATGCAAATTAGTCACACTAAATGACCTTCAGTGACCTTGACCCGACTGTTAAATTTATCAGGACTGAAGGTAGGCCATATCCACCAAGTTTTGTGCAAATTCAAACAAACTTTAAAAGCTTGCACAGCCTACATTATGCTAATTGGACAACTCAGTTAGCATATTAGAACAAATAAATGACCTCAACTGTGTTGTTAGATTTATTGGGACTGGAGGTAGACCGACCATATCCACCAACTGTCATGAACATCTGAAAAACTGGGAAAAATCCATAAATTATGCCAATTAGACCACTTAATTAGCATATTTTGGGCTAGCAATCTAATCAGTTTGTGTAACACTTCATACCGATCATGAGATATCTTGTACACTATCTTCCGGACTGATTTTCAATTAATATGCAAATTTATATATTAGTATACATGGTCTTTCAGGCTGAGAATTGGACCTGCACAAAACACTTCACCATGCATGCACCACACAAAATTTCGGCAAGAGGGCATTAACGGTTCAGGAAAACTTGTGACGCACATATGGACAGACAGACTGACACACATGACAAAGTGGTCACTGTGTGTCTCCTTGAACGGAGTTCAGGCTAGACAAAATGAGACGTACTCCGATTGTATGCATGATGCTCGTCCGCATGGGCAACGGGATTAGACTATACACAGTCAGCTTGGATTTTAGGCCACACAGTTAAATGTTGATGTGCAAAAACTATATCTAGCCTAGCCATGCATGCTAGTGTAACGCAGTCGCAGGTTGGCATATGGTAGTGGGTCATCAAAAAACGTGACTCCAGCACAGTTAGTCATATACATCACATATCTCGGTAGATGCTCTCTTAGCTCATAACCCTAGCAAACTCCCATTGTTGATATCATTCTTAAATGCCCATTTTAGCTATAATGGCATCTGACCTGCCACTTTTTCAATTAAATGAACATACCATTGATCATCCTGCACTCTTACCAGCCTTGTATAGTTCCATTCTCTACTCGGCAAGTATCCCATAAAAAGTGGGAGGAGCAGGTGTGATGCCTGTTATATGTATCAAAAGAATGAGTTCAATAATAATTTTCGGATAATGAATAAATGTAAGTTTAGGTTTGGTTATGCTAATTACTAGCCTATCTACTTACAGTCAGATGACAGCGAGGAATCTGAATATAATCCTGAGAACGACAAAAGAGAGATGGAAGAAGACAGCGATGACGCTGGAGATGACCAAAGAAACTACCCTGACAATGATGATGTGACACATGTAAGTAGTCTTCTGGTTGTTGTGGAGGTGAATACTCCAGGTTCAGGGAGCCACTCAAGGCTCATCAAGGGAGCATGGTCTTCTGTTCTCGACTGATGCTCAGATGACATTGAGGCAGTGGTGTAACCAATCCCAACCTGCTCCCAGGACCACCATTCGTGGGCTGGACCGGAGTGCTAATTGGCTGTGGCGTTTACGAGATGAGCCAATGAGAGTGCATCATACAACAGCACGACACTACAAAGTATCTGCATAGCGAAATTCAATCGATCCATGCACATGTAGGCACTACGCAGGGCGTTAATACAGTTGTCATCGACAACGCTGAATATTTATCGAATTATCTGAATAAATATCGCGACTCGACGCTTCACTATATTAAGCGAAATTTACAATGTTCCAAGACTGTAGCGCTGAGGAATAACGCTACTGATATATGCAAAGGAACCAGGAGGTCCACTATAATAAGGGTCTGTGTAATATGACGTGTATGGCTAAAGGCCCTATAGTCTCAACCCAAGACTACCTCCTTGGCGGCAATGTGTTCGTTCCTTGACAGATGTAGAGTAAACTTGAAGACAGTGTTCATTGACCTATGAAGCATATTCGACCTTTTGAAATGGATTAACTTCTGCTTGGCAAGTATCTCATGATGAAAATTGGCGCAGCAGATGATATGTGATACTGATACCTCATGTGCCAGTTGTAATTGAAAACAGCTACCATAATTTGCTTGTTAGGTTTATTGTAGTTTTGGTTATGTTAATCATCAGCCTATCTACTTACAGTCAGATGACAGCGAGGGATCTGAGTATAATCCTGAGAACGACAAAAGGGAGATGGAAGAAGTCAGCGATGATGCTGGAGATGACCAAAGAAACCACCCTGACAATGATGATGTGACACATGTAAGTAGTCTTCTGGTTGTTGTGGAGGTGAAATGCTCCAGGTTCAGGGAGCCACTCAAGGCTCATCAAGGGAGCATGGTCTTCTGTTCTCGACTGATGCTCAGATGACATT
>JAODTT010147666.1:0-14140 GCA_025400115.1 Pentamera pediparva
AACTAGTAGAAAATCATCTGATGTGGTGTTGAAATGAAAGAAGTCCATGACACTGGGCAGTGAATCAGATGAAGGAATTCCTTTCTTCAGCAAAAAGATGAAAAAGACGCTTTACATGCCACTAGATGACGATTGCAAAACAGATTCTGCCCAGCTCCCCTATCGACCTCCTATCCTGAACAATCTGCTAACTGCACCAAAACCTGGGCAGGCGAAAAGTCCCTCAACACCAAACACCCTCATGTTTTCCTCGTCTTTGCAGAAGATAGCTTCACCATTCGTTCAGCCTATCCCCGGGGAGATGGGGCCAATGCATCTTGGTTCTCCGAGGGCAGCCCATCCAGAAAGGCCGTTTTCGTTAGCCAGTCCTCTACCTGCAAGTGTGCCAGTAATACAGCACACGGCAAAGAGCGACACTGGCAGTTTCCCTGCAGGTGCAACCAAAGCGGATGCTTTCATGCCCGATCAACAGGGCTTGCTTCAAATAGGTAGACCATCGGGCACTCACAAGGAGGATGCATCAGACTCACTGGCGTCGCTAATGAGACCAAGCTCCCTAAATCTGGGTGGCATTCAGGCAACAAATACTGCATACATCAGCAAGAGCGAGAGACGACGTCGTTTCCCCGACAGGTTTACACCAACACCTGGAACGTCGCCCAAAGGTTTAGCGTCGCCTCGAGACCTCAGTTCCCTGCCAGGTACCAGCACCGGGGATGTGCCGACAATCAAACTGGGGTCACCCCGGGGACGTGGTGGAACACCCAACCATGATGCAGCGTTGAAAAAAGGATTCGAGAAATTCCCCTTCCAGGGGCTCAACGTAGACGTGTCTCCTCTGGCCAAAATGGTGAAATTCCCCCCAGCGGGAAGTGGAGGGAAGCCGATAATTGACCCCAGAGTACTGTTGTCCCCCGAGGCCCTCTCTATAGCAGAGTCTGTCATGAAGAAGGCATCTCCAACTGGAGGCCAGACCCCAAGTACCCCGGTTGAGCAGGCCAGGGAATTGGGGAGGCTCGTGGCTCATGCATTTCACAATGCTGGAGGGAATATTCAGAGTGTGCTCTCTTCTTCGGCTGGCAACCTCATCGTTGGACCTATCGCAACGCCAACTGCAACGGGAGCCAAATCGCAGATCTTCATCCTGCCGAGTCCCTCCAAAACTCAGGCACCTAGCTTTCCAAGCACGTCCCCATCCACACCTTCGAAGCCGTTCTCACCCAGTGGCGCGCCGAGGCCGTTCACACCGACAGGAGCACCAAAACCGTTCACTCCAACTGGCCCAGCCAAGCTGTTTACTCCAACAGGGGTGCCAAAGGCATTCACACCAACTGGTCCACCAAAACCTTTCACACCGACTGGCCCACCCAAGCCGTTCACACCAACAGGACCACCCAAGCCGTTCACACTAACAGGACAACCCAAGCCGTTCACACCAACAGGACCACCCAAGCCGTTCACACCAACAGGACCACCCAAGCCATTCACACCAACTGGCCCACCCAAGCCATTCACACCGACTGGTCCTGGTCTGCACCCGTTGACACTGACAGGAGGGTCAATGAAGCCTTTCACTCCGAGTGGACCACCCAACCCATTCGCCCATGTTTATGGACCTCCCAGATCCCTCACCCCCGTTGGAATGCTGCATTCTCCTACCTTGGCAAGTGCGGCTAAGCCGCTGACTCCAGTTGGTGTCCCGAAGCCTCTCACACCGAGTGGGTCTGTGCAGAGAGGGTTTCCTGGCATGGCTGTTGCAACAACTCTTTCCACGGTTGGGAAATTGACACCTTCAGGCATCCAGATGCCATCAAGAAAACTCTCACCTCGGCCATTTCCACTGCGGGCACTCACTCCAACTTCAAATTTTCCCAAGACATTTACTCCAGTGGCAAATCGTTCAAAACATATGGACCCTGGTTTAAATTTATCGAGAGGTGCACAAATGACTGGGAATGTGCCTATGACACTTTTAGGACCTGCACCAAACATCCCATCACCTTCATTACAGAAGAAATCATTTCCTCAAGCTCCAGTGCCACAGACTCACTCTTCCAAGGTGTCATCTCAGACTGTTGTGCCCTTGAACCATGATGCGATTAGACATGGTTCTGGGACGTTCATGCATACAGATGTGAAGGTGTCGTCGACAACTGCTTCTCCGCTGAAAGCTGTTCCTGCCCCTGTTGAGGTCAAACCATCAACAACCGCCAACAAACTCTCACTTTCGCTCGCTTTGCAAATCAAAGATAAATTGGGTGAGAAGGAGAAGTTTGCTGGTACATTTAGCAATACCATGCTGACTAAGGACAAGGGAAAGCTGCTCGGGATAGTCAAGAATGAGCATGGGCAAACCCTGCCAACAGTACCAATTTTTCTGTACGCCAACATGTCTGCTAGAATGTGTGGTGTTACGAAGACTACCAACTGCTGCTCAAAGCAGCCCCAGCCCATGTATGCTGCCCAGGGATCAAACTCCAAGATTTCCATGTACTCCAACTGGCGAACTGCGAGGCATGTTCAGCATCCCCTTGGCATATCCTGGAAGGTCCACCTAGGAATGTATAACTCCCATCGTAACAGGAAGGGTAAGGTGCTGTATAACCAGTGTAACTTCACACCCGGTGGCGTGTACACAGAATCAAAGGGTTTTGAAGAGAAAGCTAAGAAGACCGCTGGTCCAGGCTCGCTGAAGGAAGGTAGCTCTGATCAAACCAACTCGGAAGAGTCATCTGGACCAAATACTTCATCAGATGGAATGGAAACTCCTCAGAGATCAAGGGCTCTGCAGGGTGGCGATCTATCTAGTGTCGAGCTCTCTCGTTCCCATCTTTTCCCCGGAGGATACGAGTCACACGAGAACTATGTTTATGTCAGGGGAAGAGGCCGGGGAAAGTATGTGTGCGTTGAATGTGGGATACGGTGCAAGAAGCCCAGCATGCTCAAGAAGCACATCAGAACTCACACAGACCTACGACCCTATCAGTGCAATGGCTGCAGCTTCTCCTTCAAGACCAAAGGAAATCTCACGAAGCACATGAAGTCGAAAGCTCACGTGAAGAAGTGCTTGGAGATTGGGGTCCCTCCGGGGCTGGATCTGGAGAGCGCCACGGACGAGCCTATGGATGAGGATATAGAAAATCAATATGCAGACATTGACAGTGAAGATACAGACTCTGTATGCACAGATGAGGATGAGGAGGATGGAGAAGAGGAAACCTCTCTTGGTATTCCTGCACCATCGACCTCCAGTCCATTTCCACTTCACGTATCCCTCACACCCATCCATCGACAGTTTGGCCTTCGCAGGTCATATAGCGACCTAAGCCACACTCCCGTTTCTGCCAAATGTGATGAGAAGGACCCTGCTCGAGAGCAAAGACTGGACGAACTGATAAGCGCACTGCAGAATCGTACAATGCCACAGTTGGCTAAACCCTCTAGGTCAGAAGTAGTTTGCAAGCTTACCCAGCACCTCACGAATAAGCAGCAGAAGAGCTTTGAAGAGAAAAATGGATCTCTGATGAGGCGTAGTATGTCTGCAAGCCATCTAGCAGTGGAGCCTTCTATTAGTATCTCATCAGCTTCTCCTACAAGGCAACTGAGTGGAAGCCAAGAGGGAGAGGACACTAGTGGTGTACCCATGAACCTATCTACCTCGAAGAGCTCGTCCAATTTGTTGGATCCACAATCATCACATGGAGGGAACTCCTCTGACAGGAAGAACATTCTCACCCGACGTTTTGAGCATAGAATCAGCCAGAAGCCCAGTTTTAACCACCCCCACTCTGCTGCACCATTATCAGTCAATTCCCAGAGGGATTCCCACCCTGACAACAGATCCAGGTTGCAGCTGGTTACATCAAGCTGGCAGAGCAGTCACGGTCCTCCGATCATAGAACCAATATCAGATGACGAAGAGGACAGACCTGGATCAAAGGAACAGAGTCCACCAGAGACTAAAGACACTGGTCGCTTTGCTCCTCCATCAAGCACCTCTGGAAGCGAAGCTATCAGGGATCTTCTTCTGACACGTGCTCCAGTGTGGCCCTTCGCGATGGAAGGGGTCACGCCCAGCTCACCCTACAGTCCCCGCTTCATTCCGCCCTCTCCCTCCCTGCTCAATGCCTCTCCATCACCAAATCTGCTGTTGCAGTTTTCCCCTGTCAGTGGCAGGCCACCCCTGGTGTCACCCATGTCACCATCCAAGCTCTCTCAGCTGCCACCAACGGTCCTGTCCAGGGTCCACTCACCAAGTCCATTGGCGAGGACAGGCCCCAACTTCAAGCTGGATCATCCAAGCAGGTCAGAGAACCACCCCTCAACTAAGGAGGCTCCAGCTCCTACCACAAGAAATGAACTTGATACTGAGACAGCAGGACCTTCACAGATTAATATGAAGAAAGCTCCAACCACCCCAGCTGTTACTTCCGGTGCTGTTAGCCCTGATGATGAGCAGGGGATACCTGTTCCTTCGACCTCCGGCCATCACCGGTGCTCCACTTGTGGGAAGGGGTTCATGAAGCCGAATCAACTCCGGATCCACAGCCGAGAGCACAATCTTGAAAATTATTACACCTGTTTCGACTGTTGCCTGCATTTCCCTACAAAGTTCCTCCTCTCTAAACATGAGCGGACTGAGCAGCATTTTGCCAAAGTAGAGGCCGTGGAGATTGTCTCGATCGGCTCTGATCCAGATCCCCGCCCATTCAAGTGCAAGGAGTGCTCCATCGCCTTCCGCATCCCTGGCCATCTTGCGAAGCACCTCCGATCCAGGGGGCACCTGATGACGTTGGAACGGACTGGCAGGCTGCCTCCCCACAAGGAGCAGATGCTGCGAGCAGAACTTGGACCCGATGAGAACGATCTGGGAAGTCCAGAGTCCTCGGACCGGCCGGACAGCCCACCCGAAATGGACGAGGACGTGGACAGTAGGCAATGGGACCAGTGAGGTACAATTTACCTTGAATGTTGACCGCCTGCGTTTGCTCTTTAGTGGGTCTGTTTGTTTGATCGATCCCCCAGATTTGGCCACGCAATGGCTAGGTGGCAACCTGGTTGTGAAGTGTGCCTTGGCTCTAACAGAATGTTTGATGCGAACATATTCAGCGGAGAGCAATAACAGAGGAAAGGCTGCTGCTCCCCAGTATCTACAGTGTTGGTGGGACTGGAACTGATCAGGATTGGCTTGGTCGGCTGAGCCCCACATTGTGTTGTGTTGCAGTTTCAGAGAGGAGGTAGTGGTGTATGGTAAATGATATGTACATCCTGCCTATATTCACAACGTGTATTATTCGTTTCAGGCATCATATCGTCCAGCTAGGCTGTAGCTATTACTAGCTAACGTACAGCCGCCTTGGCCCGGCTGCAGCCATGGGCGTCAACCCTGGGGAAGCTACCATTGACTTTTTATTTTTCACACTGTAAACTTTTCACCCACGAGGTCATGTCCCAACCACATTTGAAGATGGCTTGTCGCCTATGGCTGCAGCCATGATCTTCGAATGTGAAGGGTGCAGTCAATTATCACACACTCTAAAAACGCCCTCAGTCAAATGGGCACCCATCAGAAATCTGATTAAATGTATGATCATTTCGGTTCAAAACTGATAATTTTCTGATGAAAATCTAGTCAAATATTTGTTCTAGAGTGCATTTTCTGAAGGATACATCCTTCTAATTTGAGTGCATTTCCTAGTGATATGTTCGATAACATGGTATTTTCAATGCATACTGGGTTCTAAAGAATACATTTCCTTGAACGATATTTCCCTGGGATTTTGAAAAATGTGATAATCGGGTGCAGCATCTATTGTTGCAGTTTGACTGCAGCACAGCGGAGTCTTAGGCGCCCGTGTCATCAGTTTTGACATAGTGCTTAGCGTATGTAACAACCTAATATCGATATTGAACGTCTCACTATGTAACAGCCGGCATTGACATCTGGGGACCTTGTAATACTGTTTCGCCACCCAAGGCTTTTGTATGAATACAATGGCATTGATGATTCATTGCGGCAGGGCTATTGTTGGCCGATCAGGTGTACCGGGAAGTGGTTCTGTTTGCGTAGCTTCAATTGACATCGGTGGGTCTCCCGCAGACTGCCTTGGCAGCCTGTTTTCGATTGTGTTGAGGGTTCTTCCTTTCAGCTAAATGATTGATGAGTAATGAATGAATAGCGATGCTATTTTGAAGTACCAGGCTATTTCCTTGGCAGGTGTTTTGAATGTAACAATATTGAACAAATTATATTTTCAGAGCGTTGTATGAGTTTCCTACAAGTAACATCGACGCTGACATAATCTTTGTGCTTCGTAAATTAGGATGTTATAAATTAGATGCTGGAGTGATATTTGATTCCGTTGTTAGCGGTATTTCGTTACCAATTGTACACTTTTGAATGGCCTAAGGTCGTGACTTACAACAACAAGTTCATTTACCACTTCCCTGTGCATCTTCTTACTGTGTGTTTACAAGACATCTTCAATCAATAATACAGAAAATAATACATTTGTTTTGGTTGAAAGTGGCTGAAACATTGAGAATGATGAAATGTGTAATTTGAGTGCGAAGAGAAATACTGTGTTTGTTACCATGTTATGCTGTACTGTCAATATTTTTTGTAATGAAGCAACACAAAGAACATACTTTTGACATTGGAAATCAGAATATGTAGTTTTGAGTAATTCTGTTCAGGGTGAGAAGGTTACAAAAAGCGAATGTGGCTTGTATTTTATTCGATTAAACATGAGAATGAATAAAAATGCATTCAGCTTGTAGCATTTTCTTCGGGATAGAATCTCACAGAAATTGTGTAGATTGCACAATGTACATGAATTCATGAAACGAACTAAAAAGTTACTATTTGCGCATTGTATTAGGCAACTGCCTAAACTTGTTTTTTCTTCACGAAGAGAACTTTTTGCATGTGGCTTCTGAGTTGGGGTTCAGTACTTTGCAGTGTGTGTTAGGGTAAAAGCTTAGGCGGATATAGTTAGACAATCTAAAGTATTAATTCACCCTTACCCTCGTGTGCCTTTTGATCATGATATATACACTATTATTATAAACATTTGTTATATATTTAGAATTAGAGAAAAGCTTCTGCAAAATCATTATCTGTCAAATTTAGTGGGTATAGATTTGCTACCTTGGTATCAGTTGCGAGTACCGTACCGTACTCCACTGTAATTCACTGTAATTACCACTTCTTTCACTTTGTATTATCATGTATGCTAAAAGTAGGAATAGGCGGAATGCGTTAAATGTATGATTCCAGTTAGAGCACTTTTGGTGTATGACTAAACTTGGGGGTTCCATCCCATTAAAAGCCCTATGTGCGTTACCTCAGTGCTGTCAGACTCGGTGTGCATGGCTCCACGATTGTCTCGCGCTATCCACAAGTGATAATTGGTCCCTGCGGAGTAACAATCTTTATCTGGTTATACCAATGACCTGAGTGACCGGGGGAATAAGTCGTTAGTAGTGTAAGCGGGCCTCGCCTCGATGCAAGACCGTTATCCCGAATCCTAATCGTAAAGTTGGATGGACATTGGTGACGGGCTGACAGCTCTAATATCCTCAGAGTGATTGAGTAATCAGTGGGGTGGTATTTCCCTTTATTTTAGAGGTGTCCCTAATTTCACTCCAAGCGAATTGGCGGGATAGTTTTTGCATTGAAAGTGTCATATTATTCGAATGCATTGTACGGTCGTTAATTGCGCCGTAGTTATAACCTGACGATGGCAAGGAAATTGCAGGGAATATTCTTGGATCTTGGATGAATAAACCTCCGATATAAATAAGGTGGGTTTAACTGGAGGTATGGAGAGAGTGGCGCTATTTTACGTGAGGGGGAAAGTCTACGTATAGCCATACGTCAAAGTCCGTTAGTGACATAATATAGATATGTGACATAATATAGATACGTGGCTCATTTGGAGAAATACGGATTCATATATATTTCGAATATATCATGTATGTGACATCACAAAAGGAAGACACTCAGTTATTTCCTTATCTGCACTGCCAATGTCATATGTAGGCCTACACCATTTCAGCAAATCATGTTAGTCATGGAGTTCAATGTGGAAAACTCCCATTGAAAAGAAGTGACTCGGGCATGTCGGGTCGCTGATTGTTATACAACACTGTATGCTGGGTGATAACCGGTCATACGACCCACTCAGTAATCAATGGACATAACTCAGTAACAATGGACATTTCATATCTTAACGGGTATTTTTCTCGCAAACGTCAGGTCATACACTGGACGACATTCTCAAGCGGATAGATTATAAGACTGGTCTTTTTTTACGAGTAGTAGTATTTTTAGCAGTGTGTCATTCGATTTGTGTCTTACAAATGAATTATATATAGTAGATAAACATGATTTATTTAGATCGATTTATAGAAAAAAATTATATATACAGAGAAAGGAGGGAGAGAGACAACTGCGTCCGCTATCATGTAGCCGCCACTTTTTTCAGCTTGTGTGTATGAGTGATTTGTTTTTGCTACTTCCATCACCTCACTAAGCAGAAATCAGTTGTATGTATGTTTTTAGATGCTTTTTCACAAGTTCACGATTTGAAGGAATTACTGTATGCAATTGATTGATAAATTTTGAATATTCATGTAGGTTCCGATTCTTGCATGTGGGTCACTTCTTTGCATGTAACCTGCTTTCTGTTATGTGTGTCATTTTCAGGGGTATGTCAAAACAAATTGTTATGCTTGACAAAACACACACGTTCCCCACATACATGTTCTATAAAAACGTTGTGTAAATGTTTGAAAAAATATGTCAAAATGTGGCGGAGAACTTTCCTGAACGTTTTCGTTTCAAATACTTAAAATTGGAACCGATTCCAAACGTCCATGTGGTTTACAATATTTGTAAATGTTACATCTACGTTTTCGTGGTTGCTGGGTTGTTGGCAACAGTGACATCAATGGCTGTGGACCAAACATCTTACTAAACATGTGGATTTTTTAGGGAACGCAAAGGATGCAAGATGTCTTTTGATTTATCCATGCCCACTACAACTAACGTGAGAGTGTTTCTGTGTAGTCTTTGTTTATAATTTCATTGGCGCGGTTTTCTCATGTTGCTGAAATTAGTTCCCTGCTCACCTCGCTGAAAAGGTCAGAGTTTCAGATGATGAATTATTTTTGAAAATGCTAGGGATATTATTCTTCAAATTTCCGCTTGCCTAAACTATATCCTTGAGCATGGATTGTATATTGAACCGCTGTCATAAATCATATTTGAATATTGCATGCACATAGTAATTTTCTTCGAAACTTTTCTCCTTTGAGATGGACGTGTCACTTGTACTTTGTTTGGAGGGGTACCAAATTATGTCAGCTTGAGCTTAGGCTTAGCCTTACGTATGTAAACCATGTACAGATACCAGTTGCATTTGGAGTGGGTTGGCCTACTGTGAAAACAATATATGAGTAATTTGTTTTCTAACGAAAACCCGACTACTTTACATGCTTAGGACAACTACCTCTTTGTGCTCAATCCCTATTATATATAGGTCATATTCTCCGTGTAGGCTTTATTGGGTTTACCTAATCAACTTTGATGAATCTTCGGGGGAAGAAAAAAAAACAGTTGATACAAGCGGATAATCTTACTACTCGAATTTAATTTCCTAAACGACACTTTGGCAACTGCAAGCGACAAAAAAATCACTGTGGCAGTCTCAGGCAAACATGTACGATGTTTTCACCTCTACCATTAGTCCATTACGTAATTGCAAAAAACGGTCGGTTTGTCTGTATATCATTTGTTGAGAAACAATCGGCCATACTTGATCTATTTTATCAGTTGCTAATTGACGGACGGTTTTAGTTGTAAATTTTTGTTCCTCACTTTCTCTCCTTTGATTTTTCTCTGTGTATATGACCTGGTTCTGTATAGTATATAACCTGAAAACGTGTATTCATTCACCCTATTCTCATTATATATGTGTACAGATTGTACAAAATCGGTTGTATATTATTTGTCAAAAAATACTATGATCAGTATAACTGAGGTTTCAGAAAGAAACGAACTTGAACAGACACAGCTCCGCTGTCTCTCCTCATTCTGCCTTTTCATTTGTCCTATTTTGATCCAATTTGATTTGATTGGGCCTACTATGGGCCGGATCAGGAATCCACCTGAGGCTCATCGGGGAACCGTGGGCGCCGTGTCATTGTGGATGAGCACCGATGGTAACCCGCCTTCTCTTTTCGACTGACGCTCGGATTATATCGAGACACACTGTTACAGAGAGGTGTAACCTATCGCAACCTGCTCTCGGCCTAGTACCGCCATTTTACGCCCCTAAGCTACGGACGACCAGTAAACTCCAGGATCCGACCACTCTCTCGTAACTTGGAGGAGCAGAAGATTCATGTCCAACGGGACTGCTTTCAGCAGAACGACGAGCCTTTTTGAAAGCCTCCGTACAATAACGTTGGGCTATAAATTCCCCACACAAGAAATGCTTATGGCTGTTCTGGTGGCCAGTTGGACTCGATGCTCATTCCATGCATCAGTTAGGCCTACTTGTGAAGTTGTCCTTTCACGACCAGATGATAGTTTATCTAAGATTGAGCCCCGTGCAGCCTCCTTCATATGGGTCTACAAGAAAGTCGCGACTTGCTCATCTGGCCCTTGGACGACACCCCATACTGGTACCCGCAGAGCATCCCACGGACAGAGGGGGGATTTTCATGATCCGATCGTACCCATTGGCGCCGCATGCAGCTATTGGGCTAAAAGAAGGTAAACATATTGAGGCATGTGTCAGCACAGGAAAGCGACGCGTGAGAGGACACTATTTGACACCCACGTGTCGTTAGGAGAAACATTTCTGAGAAATGTCGATTGAATCCGATGTGACGCTTTATTTCGATTAACTGTACGGAAGTTGTTGATACATGTGACATAGGCAAGAGTAGCCTACTCACCCACCGCAGAGCAGGAGATGACTCACGTACAGGTAGCCTACTCTCCAAAAAAAGTGACTGAACCATTCACTCCTCCGAAAGAGTGAAGTGAAAGATAATGCACAAGAGTGAAATTTCACTCCGAGGGAGTGAAAATCCACCTGTTTCGGACGATTTGAGTGCCTATAGTGATCGCTCTTTAAGGAGAATGCTCACTGCAGGTACTCCTGACTGCCTACATCGGTGAAAATTCACTCAGAGGGGGAGTGACCTTTCGCTCTCCTGGAGTAAATGTTCACTCTAATGGAGTGAATTCATTCTCTTCACTCTTCCGGAGGAGTGAATGATTCACCCTTTTGTTTTAAGAGAGCAGTTTCTGCTGTTTGGAGGTTGGTGGATTCACAGTCATTGAACCAGACCAAACTAAGCCACAGTTGGAAGGTTCTAGTATCCTAATTTGCAAATAATAATCCAAATGCCAGATATATCATGTGAAGCCTCAACGCGCTCGTATTACATTTCGGTCGCTGTACTTCCCTATGAAGTCGCGATGAAAAAAAATATGAAAATAAGGTGTAATCCTTTGTTGTCTTGCTAAACGAAATATGTTTCAATGTGAGCACAACAATCAACGTTGCACGTGGACTGATTTGTGGGGGAGGGGTGTAGTGGTCCATAATTCGAATATGGGAGGCATCAGAAACTTTATGAAAACCAGAAAGACAAAACACTTAGTGATTTGTTGACTGTCTTGATGTTTGCTGCTTTGACATGACCTTAGACATGGCCCCAAAACAAACGGGATCATGTAAACTTCCACTTGAACCATGTTTACTCCTTAATTCTAATAGTTTCCAGAAGTAATAAACATTTATTATCGTTCAGCTCTCTGCTTCCTGTAATCTATCAACCCGATGAAAATAGGACCAACGCCTCCATGAAGGACCTTTCGATGATTGCATTAGGTAAGTCCAAATTACTATAACATAAGCGCCACCCCTAAACGTGGAACCGTTCGATTATTACATGGGTAATTTGATAATACTATGACAATAAGCTCCACCTCGTCATGTAGGACCGTTCCATTATTACATGGGTTATCTTATATCATATTTTAATTTCAGACCGCTGTTGTGACCACTCGAATAAGAGGAAATGGTGCATGATTGTGGAGAATGAAATCATTCATTTCACTTCCCACTGTTCAACACCAAATTCCAACTCGATCCTAACCAGGCGTTCTGGACTTACTTGTGTTGACCTCATATGTATTCGTACCTTATCCCAAACAAAAGGGACCATCTATTCATTAGGACCAAACCAAAGCTACTGTCCACATTTCGGAATGATTGGAAGAAACATCCTGAACGTATAATGTTAACAACGTTTTGGGACTCTGACCTCTGTTAACTCCTGGTGACCTTTGACCTGACCTGACCTCAAAACAATAGGGATCGTTTACTCATTATGGGGAACTCACATACAAAGTGTGAGTTTCATCCACCCAGGTGGGGGTGAGTTATCCTGTTGACAAGTTGAATTTTTCACAACTTACCGGCTCCTATTTCTCCCCAAAATTGACCTAGTCTACACCAATAACAACGGAGTTCGTGTACTCCATATAAGAGAGAACCTACTAAATTTCACCCTGATCGGACCAAGCATTCTGGATCTGTCGGTTTAACAAGGTTGTCAGACTTTTCATTTCAGATGAATTTTGACATGACCACCAAAACAATAGGGATCATGTACGTATTACGGGGAACCCACATACCAAATATGAGCTTGATCCATCCAGGTGGGGTAAAGTCATTGTGTTAACGAGCCAAATTTGTAAAGAAGAACAATTTTCACGATTTGTCTTCCCAATGACACTCGGTCTGCACAGAAAACAATGTGGTCATTGTACTCTCCATATAGGAAAGCTACAATTTCAGCCTGATCGGACCAAGCATACTGGACGTATTGTGTTGACAATGTTTTCAGATTTTGACCTCTGTTGACCTCAGATGACCTTTAGCCTAACCCCGAAACGATATCGATCATGTACTTATTATAGGGAACCCACATACCAAGTATGAACTTGATCCATTCAGATGGGGTCAAGTTATCGTGTTAACAAGCCAATTTTCTCCACATAATTATTCACGGTCCACACCAAAATCATTAGGGTTCTTATACTCCCCATATTAAAGCAACATAATAAATTTCAGCCTGATCTGACCAATCATTTTTCACTTAGATGACATTTGACCTGACCCCGAGACAATAGGGTTGATGTACTCATTATGGGAACCCACATACCAAGAAGAAGTTGGGAGCCATGTCCCCTCAGTATGTTTACCAAATCACGCTAGTGAGCTGTTCACGTCAATTCTTACACAAAGCGGAATGTGATAGAATTCGTGAATGCTGTATTTTATTGTCTCTTTTCCCAATTGTTCTTGCCCGAGATGAATTGCCTGGAGCGTTTTTAACTCTCCCAAACTGTTGTTACAGGTCGACACATTGTAAATCTACGCTGACAGCCCTTGTCTGCTCTAATGTCACGCATCATATTTCTAGAAACAATAACGTATGCACTGATTTCCCTTCTACGAGCGAACCAACAGCTGATTGATGCCAGTAACTGTGTCCTTGTCCACTGATGTCACCAAAGCTTCTATATCATTAGACGAACTAGACGAACCAGCGCTGCACTTTCAAATCCCAAGGGTTCCGTTGTCTCACTGAATGGAACATATTTTGCCTTACTATGACATGTAAATTCACTGCTTGGGTTTGATTCCTGATATGCTCATTTGATAAGTTGAATATCCAGGACACATTGGAACGAGAAACGTGATGCTCACGTCATCACCACTGGTGGTATAATGGTATGCGATGACAGGCAGGATAGGAATGTCAGAATTAGGACCGAAAAGGTGGATCAGATTTCTGAAGTGTATTAGCTGTGATGAGATGTGGGTGATGGTCGAAGAGGAAGTTAGTGAACGACGGAACTGTTGATATTAGGGAGAAATTCTAAAGATTAGAACCTTTTTCATCCTATACCGGATATATGGTGTGTCATTTCATTTCTTTGGTTCGCAGCATCGACGAAGAGATCGACAGACTCCTGCGACTGGCTCGTTTGTATTTCACTCCCTTCAAGTTGTGTCAGGCTTCTCCGGTGTCCGACTGCATGAATTGG
>JAODTT010148777.1:0-14121 GCA_025400115.1 Pentamera pediparva
TGTCCTGTTGTGTGCTGTTGCCTCTGGTCTGTCTTCTGTGTTTATTTTTGTTTTCTCTCTTTCTACTCGCCTTGTTTTCGTTTTTTCAGGTCTGTTAAAGCGCTTAGAGGCGTTTGTATTGGGCGCTCTATAATAAGTTTTCATTATTATTCTAATTATTAAGGTGGATTGAGGCGGGGATGACCTCGTTGCGCATCATGGTTGGAACAGCACTTGGGTTACATTAGTGAGGTGGGTCACGCTCAGGTTTGGTCGCATGCCTGGAGGCATTGGGTCATTGAAAGCAGGTAGGGGGGGCATTCAGGAATGTGTACCCACGACTTAGTGTAGCATGAAAAGCCCTATTACTAAACCAACAGCAATTAGAATCCATGTCATTTTCACGTATCTCAACTGAACCTTTCAACGAAATATTATCCTTCTAGTCAGTTTTGATAGATGCTTGAAATACGGAACGGTTGTGATTTTTTCCTTCATAAAGCAGCTGGGTATCTTTGGCGGAGTAATCAGCTTCTGTTATTTCACACTCATCTCTTGCTGTTCGCCAAACGTATTAAAAGCCACCCTTGAATGTGCTCGCTGATTGACAACCAAACCCTTGAAATTACCGGCACGGCCAATCAGGCACTGACAGCTTCAAAAATGTCCTTGAGAAATTCGGGAAATATTACACCACTGCTGAAATGTAAATGTCGTGATTGTGGGGAAGAGGTAAGAAACAAATGATTTATCCTATGACGACGCGTCTCCGGGGAGGCCAAGGCTACCGAGCATATGATTTACCAATAGTGTGGTATTTAGATAAAGTCACTAGATGATCATGTTCGAAAACAGTTGACGGAGTGTCTGTGGAACTGCCACTATCATACGAGGTTTCTTTCGATTCAGTATGACCGAATGATTACGGTGGCCTGATAAACCAACAAACCTGGAAAATGTACAGAATTATGAGATAACGGCAACTCGTGCAGTCGAAGGGAGCGAGATCAAATGAAGAAAATGATACTGTTTGACGAACTGAAGTTATTTTGCTATATAGGTTATAACTATGAGGTAACATCTCATAACTGAGTAGGCCTCATGACATTATTCGGCAATCAAGTCCTAATTATGAGGTAAACAAACTCACAAATATGACATGATAACCACCCAAGAATGACTACATCCATTGGGGATATGCTCATCTTGATGATATGCAATCACTGTACAAAAGACACTTTTTCATTCATTGCCAACGAAAGCGACAGGAAGCTACGCAGTCACGCAATTATGTGTTTGTTTCCGTAAATGCCATGCAGACTGAGTAGGATTTGGTGAAGCAGAATCTATTCTACTACCAAATTTCGTCTGTTCAAGTCACTCGTCATTTCTATCCTGCTTTGTGGTTGCGAGACCTGGACGCTACTGGCAGACAGTGAAAGGAGAATTGAAGACCAATTCGAGACCAAATGCCTAAAGAAACTGCTCAACGTTTCTTGAACAGAACATAGGACAAACGAGTATGTTCGCAGCATGATCAGACGCCTGGTGGGCCCCCAAAGACGCAAACTTGCATGGTTTCGACACACCACAAGACATGACGGCCTCTCCAAGATTATCGTCAAGGAAACTGTCGAGGGCGGACGCAGCAGATGTCGACGAAGACGAAGTTGGACAGACAACATCAAACACTGGACGGGTTTGGCGATGCCAGATTTGCTCCAGAAGGCTACCGACAGACCAGCATGGAAACAGATGTCAGCCTCGTCATCCGTGGCCCCCGACGACTTTCACAGTCATGGGACTAAGTGGGTGAGTTGTGGTGGTTCACGGAAGGAGAAGAAGAAATTCATTAGCTTTGTGAAAGTTCCGTTAATCCTATCGAGGCTCAAAATCACAGCAGTTCTGTGTTGAGTCAATGGGCAGCATTCACACCCCTCGACATTGACGTCATGATAAAGGTGCGATCACTTGGTAGGCCCACTGAAACGAAATATCACTGTGACAAGACTGCATGCCAGCACCTCCAAGTTTGGTATGTAGGGTTTATAAATATCCTCTTATCACTCCTGCTAGTTACATAACCTTCGAACATGTATCTCGCATATGGAATTGAAACGAAATATCACAACAAGACTGCATACTAGTACCAACAGGTTTGGTATGTAGGGTTTATAATATCCTCCCTTCTCAATTTGCTGGCATCCCGGGTGAGTGAGTGCAGGGCGGTTCCATAGGCAATCATTGGGGAGGGGGGTCTATTTAAGATGTGACCATCTAAGCGAAGTAAGCGTAGCGTATGAGAACAATAGCCGCATCACCAGACTGTAGACACCAGACTGATGGGCCAATCCACGGTTCACTGCTGCTAAAAAAACACAAGACTTTAGGCTATAGGCTAGCAAATACCCGTATGCTCGTCTGCTCGACATTCAACTGACTGGAGACCAGTGTCGTTGATTTCACCAACCACACTCTCAGGGAGACTGTTCCGAGCTCTAACGGCAGAGTGAATGAAGCTTCTGTCCAGTGTAAGAGTTTCAGCATCTGGAGTGGTGAAAACATGATCAAGTATGAACAAACTGGTTCGAGTAACACGGCGTCCGTCTTATTAGCGGTGGGGGAAGCATGGCCTCGAGATCAGTCGGACAATTCAGTACTGTAGCAGCTCGTTGTCTGTGATCCCGGACTTGGATGGGTAACTCTCTGTGCAAGCTGTGACCTCATCAACACCAATGATTTTGAGTGTTTTCTTCTGGATGTTATCGAATTGACCGAGGGGTGTGAGTGAGGCATTCATCCAGCACAGAGAAGCCTACTCCATCACACTGCAGACTCGTGCCTCGTAGACAGTAACTCTGCATCCAGAATCCAGCTTACCAGTGTCTAGCAACCTTTCTAAGTGCACATTCATCCAGCATGCTCCATCACACTGCAATATCGTGCCTTGTAGACAGTAGCACCTTTCTAAGTGCACCGTGCTCTCGTCCGGTACCAATGGAAAAGGTTGTGTATGCTTGCGATGTACGATCTTGTCCACCGAGTTTTGTTTGCATGAGACGCGGTGGGTCGGGGCCGCCTCCCGAGACAGGCTCGTAGCTCATGGTTGGCGGGACCTAGCCAAACCCAGGTGGAAACTCAGTAAACCAACCCGACTTAGAACCCATTCCAAGCCTGCTCTTCTTTCTATGCACTTCTGTTGTACGAGGCACGTTTCTCCGGTTGCCTCACGCTACCCACGTTTTAAGGTTACTTGCAGAAAGAAGTAACATCTCTGTGGAACACAGTGGAGATATGCGTGCTCCGATATGAAGAGCGAAGGATTCGTTCTATAGCCTCCACGGAATTGTATACCGTAAAAAGAGTAACTTCGGCAGAATTTTAGCTTTTATGTCGAACAAACTTTGACCACTCAATGTTAGCTCAGCCTTATGGAAGGTGATCACTGTGGGCACTCCGAAACGAGTGGATTTCTACCCCCTCAGTCCACTCGGAGGGAGTGAATGTTCACTCTAATGGAGTGATTTTTTTACTTGACTCTTTCGGAGGAGTGAATGTTTTTAGAGAGTAAGGCCAATCTCCACACCAAGTGTGAGCACTCCCGAAATTTAAACTCTGTTGACCTTAGAGTAGACAGATATATTAACTCTGACCTGAAATACATAGGGATCATGTACTTTCTTTGACCAACCATAACTGGTTCTGAAGTTGAACCCTGTACACCTTTGTGTATTGTATTCACACGGTCGAAAACGTTAACCTGCATATGACCTTGGACCATGCAGACCTAAACAGTGGGGATCGTGTAATGTGTAATGCATGTGGCCAACCTACATACCAAGTATGAAACCTCTACACCTTTGCGTTCAACTGTTATCGTGTTTACAAGGAGCGTAACACGTACATGCGTGCATACGCACGCCGCGTGCATATTGGGAGTGGTACGATCGCATATATTCATTTTGCCTCTGGCAAGGAATAGATAGGGGGAATATATGAACAAACGTCATAGTGAAAGATATCAACATATATAAGACGGACAGGTGATTTTATAGTTTACTAATTTGAACTAAGTGACATCAGGGGAAACCCATGTATCTCTCGGTTGGCTGTTCTATTTCGCCCTTGAGGTGTTTACAAACAGTCGATCATCGTAGAAACGAATCGTGGTCGGGAAATGGTGTGAAGAGGCTGTATATCTGAATGTTCCGACATTCCTGTGTTTTGACATGATCCCTATGTCCCGACAACCCAATGTTCCACTCCTGCCTATAAAACGACATTCATGTTTCGACATCCATATTTTTCGACCAAACTGCCCATGTTTCAACACCAGGATGCTCCGACTTCCATTTGCTTAGATTCGATATGATATGTACATCCCTAGTTTCGACAGCTCGATGATCCGGCATGTCCCGAATGTGTTGCAAGGTTTCATAACATATAACCAGGTGTCGGAACATATGTAAGTCCCAGCGCATTCGGGTGATACTTTTTCTTAGCCGGTACCGTTATGTGTAAAGGTAACATGATGAACATATGATCATTAGGAGATTAGTCCAACCCTTGCGGGCACGGATCAATAGGGAGCTTTAGATTCGACGACGGGGACTTCTGCTACGGGGAGTCATCCGCGTGGTAGACTACGTAGCCGTCCTTCTCTACCGGCGCTTTAGATTTCTATGACGGGCAACTTTGCCAGTCACGTGATTTCGAGTTGTGTTGCGAAAGCGCGAACCAGTGGATGAACATTCACGTAATTTGCGAATAGGCGGACTGTAAAGATCAGCCCAGCACAATTTAAATGCAAGGGGAATGAGGATGGCGGACACCTTCACCTGGAGTGAAGATAACATGTACAACATATTAATAGCCTGTCAAACCTGTTTTAAAGATACAATGAATCATGTTGGCCTATACTGAGTACCCAGTATACACGGAAGGTTTTCGAAACTGTTCCATATATGTTTCGGAAAAATATTTCATGTTGAGTAACATAGATGTTAGGGAAACTTTTCAAAAATGTTTTTTTCCATTCCAGATTTAGGAGTAACAGCAGACCTACGAAACAAATAATTTAATATACTTTGACAACACTAACATAACTATAATCGCCCATTTTAGCGCAAATCTCTTACCACCAAAACCTTTTTAGAACATTTTCAGAAGTTCTTGGAATATGTTTTCCAAACGTTTCGTCAAAATGTTTTGTAAAATGTTTTCGGAACATTCGGCGAGACATTTTTGAAATGTTTAAAAACGTTTTTGTGTTTGTAGGGTGGGCTGTCATGGCGGAAAATGGCAGAAGTTCCTTTACATTTTTTATTGTCTGTTCCGGACGAGAAACTACCTGTTTAGGTACGTGGCCTCATACAAGGGTACCGTAACGATTCGTCCCCAAAGGGGACAACATCCAATTAATCCAGTCTCTCAAAAAGTTGTATATGGAAAATCAAAGAGTCAATAGTCGGGAAAAATATGTTTATTTGAAACACGTCCCGTCACCCACATCGCGCCTGTGGATTTACAGTAGTTTCGGTTCCTCAACTCCTTGAGAAAGGCGAAGTCACTCCTGCAGGAACAATGTGCACTGACACATGTGAGTTTTCTTTGTTATTTATGGAATGATTGCTGAATTCGCTGTACCAGCTTGTTATTCGCTCCTCAAAAAATCATTCCCGGGATAATCAATCTACCACATCCTACTCCATGGGATATTCGGGCAATTTATTCACATATTTCGCATATCCTTTGCCCCTATTTCAGTTGTTTCTTGCCCACGAATTATACTGCTGTCATGGACCATAATCATTTTCGTCACTCGTCAGGTGCTGCATTCTTATAGGAAGAGGGGGTTAAACGGTTAGTTTCAGTTGCAATTGTATTCGCCTTGAATTCACCTTGAAGTGACACCCTCTTCTCGGGATCACCTCTACCTGGAAGAGACTGGCTGAAGGATAGAAGGCCAAGGGCCTTTGAACATCCTTGTTCTCTGCAGTATATTACAATAGGTGTAGGCCCTAAATATTCGTGTATGCACTATTCACTGTGACTGAATTGTATTTCATCAACATATTGTAGCAGGGCTGAAAAATGTAGATTTCTTGGGGAGGAGATTCTATCTAGCCCTGTATACAGGAGTGATGTACAATGCAGAATGGTGTAGTAGCTGAGCCCTCCCGGAAGAAGAAGCAACAAACATTAGGCCTAGGCATACGTTGGGTATACTATCTGGCAGCATGGACTGGGGATTAACTGTCCAGCTCCTTGAATTCTGAAGAACAATTCTACTCAAAATGTGAGCACTACTATGTTCGAGAATACTCAGCAGAGTCAGCAGTGACGAGTAAGTTCACCCTTCCTAAAACTAAGAAATTGTCTGCATAGAACGGAACACTAAATATTTTCTACACACTTAGGATTACTCACAAGGTTCCGAATTGATAAGTAGGAGGGACCCAAGATCCACCCACCCCCTCCCTGTCTTCATAGAAAAAAAGACGAACACATACAACTTTTCATTCGGTTCATTAGGAATACCTGCAAAGAAATGAGCAATTGAATGAAATTATTGAACATGAAAAATAACTGAAAAATGAAACAACTGAGCAACAAAAAGAATCCTAAAAGTGGATCATAACTGAAAAGTTAAACGTATTGCTCTTTCAACTGCAAGCGTGCATTTTGTTGTTGGCTAGACTATAGGCAAAAATGTCTGTCATGTTCCTATAGAAAATGAAAGTTTTTTCTAGTTGAGAAAAGTCAGATTGTATAATTTGGTGACAAAACAGGGACATCTCGTTCCGATGGTTCGTTATTCCAAAGAGTCATCATCAGTCCCCCAGCCCTTTTTCATACACGTCTCCTTCACATTGATTTCACGATCCTGTTCTTATTCTGAGTTCCTTCTCTGGGGTGTTGTATGTATTTCTATTCTAGTCACATGAAAAGCACAGCCGCAGTAAAAACTACGCGCACTCAGGTACATCACGTCTGACAGCCTAGTAAACACAAGAACCAGACTATGCCTACAAATTACGAATAACACAAACATCAGCCTAGCGCCCTAGCCCACGGGCTACAGTACAACTACAATTCGAACAATCCACTTTATACGACACATAGTAGTAGTAGCCTTACCTAGGTTAGGCGGCCTATTATCATTGTATTTGTATTCGTCACACACTGACTGTGGGTGTGATTTCGTGCACACTAGCCTATGCATTACGGTAGTAGGCCTAGGGCCCACAGCTCCAGGCTTTCGCTACAGTAGTCACCGTTGTTGTGAGCATTTAAATTACGAATTATATCCTGAATTCAGGAAATTACTAAGAACAGCTGGGACTAGAATAAACCCTGGGTTGTAGTTATACAGGCAGTGATAAAGCCTACGAATTTCACTAGCAAATCGATGCGAAAATACGAAAGTTACTCACGCAGTCACGGCATTGTTGATTTCTTGTGGAACTTTGAAAAATTAATCTACAATATAAATATATAATTAGCATAATAACGATGACGTCACTTGTTGCAACCGCGGGGAAGTTCGCGCAGTAGCACTTCGAGAAAAGAAGCGACTACTGTAGTAGAAGCTCGTAGTACGCCGACATGTGAGGTTGCCGCATGCGCAGTTGTTCCGGAGTGACGTCACTCGTAGTAGCCGACGTTGCCGTAGTCAAATCTAAGGCTCCCATAAGGGCGGGGTATTGCCTGACTGTCGCAAGGAGTGACTGAAAGTAAGGACGTGTAAACCTCCATGTGTCCTTAGATTTAACATGTACATACACCTATCTGTACCGTGGGCGCCGATCACGCTAGATTTGCTATATAGGTCAGACAGACCATCCTTTATATAGGGCAGACAGACCATCCACGGACAGACGGAGAATCATCTTCACAAGAGACCCGCCGGGCAAGGCTACGATCACGCCACACTGTAAAGAGACGGTGTAAATTTTGACCCAAAATTGGCATATTGGGCTAGAAGGGAACCGACCTATAATTTCTGGATCATATTTTGACCCAATTCAAGACAATTTGACCCAATGTGGGTCGAACTTATTACCCAGAAAATAGGAAGCATCCTGAAAAGGACACAGTCTTTTCATAGTGCACAACTAAACATCAACGGGAGAAGCGGGGAAGGAAGGAATTGTCTGTGGTTGCTCTCCTGTGCCATATGGCTATGCCACAGTATGTAAGATGAAATAATTTCCCCTGAAGTAACCTACAGAAACTACTCTTTCATTTCTCATTTTTATTCACACATTTTCAGTCACAATCAGTTCATAATGTACACAACCTAATTAGCTCATGTATATAGTAAGTAAATGACGGTTATGGACGTATGATAAGTATCAGTATAACAAAATAATACAAAGAAACGAATATATATATATGGTATCTAGTTATGACATGTACATATATTTGTGATCAACTGTGTCGTTTTGAACGCATTCGCAGTGCTTACGGTACGAATTCGAAGAGGAACATTATCCTAGACTTTTGGACTAAGAAAACAGATATTATGATGAGAGGCAGTTAATCAATAATTGGGTGACATCAGATTGTTTTCCTTTTGCCACAATGTCACAGTCTGACAGTTTAGATCATTTCCTTCGAAGTTACCTTCTATTCCTCTTCCATTCTTCTTTTTTATTCACAAATTTCCAGTCTGAATCACTACACAATGTACACAACTTCCAGCGAATAAATGAAGAATATGAGAGACCGTCACAAAAACAGAGTGATTATCAGCAAGCCTTCGACCGAGCAAGTATGATTAGTAGCATATAAGTATAACAAAATAATACAAATAAACGAATATGGCATCTAGTTATGACATGTTCAAATATATTTGTAATTACTACTGACGTTTGGGACGTATTTGTAGTTTTTACGGTACGAATCACAAAAGGGATAATATTCTATTGGTGGGATAAGAAATCATATATTATGCTAAGAGGCAGTTAATCAATAGAAGGGTGACGTCAGATTGATTCGAGGCGCACAAATGCAGGGGAAGAACATAAACTACTGAAGATAGAAGGGACCCTTCAATCGGTCCAATTATAAACGAAGCCACTGGAATTTGGACGATTATATCAGGCACAGATGTTTTCATCTCTTTGTAAAGATTATTAGAGGGGTAGTCATAATCCTTAATATTAATACAGATAACACGATGAATTCTCTTCTGTAGGATGGTGGGGTAGTATTCTTGTCGGATCAGTGCCACCCTCAAACTACATTGCGGAAATAAGATGAAGGAGACTAAAAATATTGTAAAATATGATAAGAATTCCCCGAGCCACGACGAAGGCGAGTCGGAGTGCCAATGTCAGGAGATAATTTCTACAAACTCAAACATACTTGATATGATCTTTCCAAGAGAAGGTCTTATCAATAAAGACTAAAAAATGAGCAGTTTCAGTTATCGGAACGGAGATACCATCAACAATGGGATTGGAACTCCTGTTTGGGGTTCTGACATTTATAGGAAGCTTGTCCACACAAAAACAAGTAAACAAGGTTTTACATTCAAAAGTGCGGTTGGAACAGAAGAAATTAGTATTATCAGGATCATGGATGTATTCACAACAGGTGTGCCTAAATAGTGCTTGTAACACCTCGACCCTAATCATTTGCAATAGCTCTATTGTCAGAAATAGAGTTATTGTTATCGACAATATGTTCAATCTCCCTTCATAAAAAATAACTTGTATATTTCTCGCGAAAATTGCGTGAAACTATATGAGAAGTGACGAGAATCAAATGAGACCTCACGAGAATCATATGAGAACTCAATGAGGAATGGTCCCAATTTCTCGTGTGTTCACTCGCGAGATTTTTGTTATGAGGATGTTGCCGCGGGCGTTAGCACTACATGGACAGTACATCGCCTGGGTATCTCTAAAATATTTATGAAGAATGCGGGACGATTGTTTTATCACTTCTCGAGTTGTGCATCCATCTGAGAAAGAGCGGAAGAAAACAGCAAGATTGGATGGAAGAGAAACAAAGAGCACACAGTGTGACATCCGTACTAGAGTACTAGGCCTGCTGTTATCAGATATACGGTACTGATTTCCACACCAGAATATTTGACTATAGACAGGAGTAACCTTCGCTGATACCGCCCCCCTCCCAACCCCAGAACAAAGGTCGAGTAGAAAATGGAAACATGGAAAAACATGGTTTTTACGTAGGGGGTCGAGTGAGATTGACAATCACATCAGGACATGAGGTTGCTTGACCACCCGTGGACCAGCTGCCAGTGACACCCCTGTATGTCACGCCATCTCACACTCCAAAAATCGTTGGGCAATAGAAATGACCAGTTTGCCCAACGTTGGTTCCGTATACCACATTTGGGCATTTGTTTTGGTCCACTTCCTTTTCCTTTCTTATATACTGACTCAGTTTTAGCTATTCGCGGGAAACTAATATGATGTAACGAGAGGCTCATGAGAAGAAGACGCTCCAAGATACTTCCAGGAACCGGGTAATTTATCTCAGAAGCAAATTGAACACATTGAAGCCCATAAGATTTCTGTGCCCAGAGACGACCTTGCCAAAATTAGAACAGGCATATTCCATGGGTATTATTAATTTAGAGTCATCTCATGACTGCAACTTTCGGTAATTCCGATACATGTAAATAACATATCATATTTCTGTTGTAATTTTATTATAGCAGAAATTCAGAGTTAGGTCCACCTTATATCTGCGCAATATATAATGGAAGAGGATCGAACAAGGGGCCTCATCGCGTGGAATATCAGTAACGCTACAAAAGCATAGACCTACGGCTACCCAACCCGATGGGAAGAGGCCCTTGGTCTATATTGAGAATTGTTATCATGTAATAGGCCTACCAATCATGTTACCGCCATGACGAGGCTAATCTGCTTGTTGATTAATTGTATCGGGATAACCCTCAGCAACCATCTTGCGGAAGGGTTGCTGAATGTCTCCAGAATGGATACCCATAGTGCGGTTATACAGAAGTCGGCCATCCTATTGTGAATCACCAATTATCAAGTTGGTGAACCCTGAAACAGAATGTTTGACGCAAGAGAAATTATATTGAACGTCATACCGTTACGTCATGAAATGAAAAATTCCATTTAGTTGCCTCACCGTAAGCGAGATCGTGAATGTGCAGACTTTTTGGTTAGGCCTACTCGTTGAAATTGGCAATCAGCTGTATTGGTCTCGAGGTAGAGTTGCATGTAGGGAGCACAGCATTTCAGACGATCATTTTAGAATGTGATCATAACTGATATAAAAGAATAATCTGCTGATTATTGGACATTCCTATCATAGAATGCGTTTTAGCCTTATGCGGATCGTGAGAACAGGGTCGTCGAGAGCCGATCTAGGATCGGGACAAACTGAGAGCGCTGACCCCATCCAGCAATGTTCCACAACAGTGTGGTACCTCACCCCATAACCTGTACTCCGCCAGGGACATTTATTTCACCTGTCGGCGGCCCTGCGTGATAATCGTTGCAACATGCAGTACTTGTTATTCACGAGTAACGAAATCTATAAAATATTCGAGTTGGGTGGTCATATCTAATTTAGGTAAACTATTTTTTCCTTCTGAACTATTTCCGAGAGCATTCTAAACACTCTGTTGACCCGATTCTTGCCATTTGAATACACCAAATAGGTAATCCTCCAGTCTCCACCTCAGCCCAACAGTGAGCGTCCACGCCTCACTAGAGTATAGCAAGACTGGAAGCACAATGGAGCGAATGGAGCAAAAATGGGAGCTTGGTTTCCCTGCTCAGATCTCCTGACCACCACTCGCCAATATCAAATGACCTCATGACCCTATATGCCAACCCGAGGTGCACCGTTATTTTTCATCAATCAGTCTTTTTCACCTCTTTTGTAGTTTTCCAGCGGTTGTCTGGTGGACCAGTCGTATCATCGGTGTCAGGCCCGTCCCTGCTGCAAGGAGTACGAGGTCCGAGCAGCTCTTTAGCCGAGACTCGTCAAAGCTTCCTTCAAAGTCACTTATCTCGATCTCGTCCCCTGCAAAAAAAGGATTGTAGAATTTGCTGGTATAGGAACTCCAAACTGACCAGAACAGGAATACATTTTCATTTCATTTACCTATGACAATGATATTTGGATAATAGTGACATCAATCATTTATATAGTGCTATATAACAACCGCACTACTTATATTACCCTGATCATGAGAAACAGGCATGCACAGGTTGTACTCAGTTTCCTCACAGGTCACTGATTAATTAAGTGAGGATAAAGTGCCTTGTCCAAAGGCACAGCCAAAAAAAATGCTTGGCTTTTGTGGTAGGTAGGGAACATGATTCAGCACCAGCCAGGTGGTAACAATTGGTGGATTTTCCACAGAATTATTCCTGACTGACGAGTGAATGCATCAACTCAGATGTGGTCAGAATTGTATTGAGCATAACTAAACTGTTAAACTGTTGATAAACTGTTAGTTGTACATATTCTTACACGTTGACTCAAACAGAAAATGTGCGTTTCAGCAACATCCGAGAGGCTTGTCATCCACATGTACCTCTCCGTGCAAGCTATTGGTCCATGCAATCAGGAAAATTACCAGGCTTACATTACAACACTATCATCTGTTTTAACATCAGTTTCCAGTTGTGCTGGGTTAGTAGATTCAGGGCTGCATTAACTGAGCTGCGCAAATCATCCCAATCAGTTGGTGGAATCTCCAGGAGATTTTTTTGCACAAAGTCATCGTTGATGAAAGCATGTAGGTTTTTCTTCCCTTCTTTTGTCTGCGCTCCACTTTTTTCATGGAAATCTTGCCAGACAGAGGATTGAACCTATCCAGGGTCCAGCAATGGCAGACCTGGATACTCCACTTGTTAGCTGTCAGCTTTGGATCTTTCACCAGGTACACGGAATAAGGCATTGCTTCTTTGACAGGGGTAGCAGTGGCTCTTGAATATAAAGGGTCCAATCCTGCAATTTCATCATGGAAATGGACAGAAATGCCAAGATTTACAATGAATATAGTGCAATTTATCATGATTTTGGACCCCTCAGGCAGGTACAAACCCTTGTTTAAGGGGTCCAAACTGCCAAGAAAGGGGGGATGGACCCTCAGACTCCTCAAACCTCTACCCCTGTCCCCTCCCTCCAGCACACCCACATACATCTAACGTTTGAAATTGATTCGGCAATCAACAACCATGTTGATATCTACTGTAGACAGACATACAGATAACTCATTGGTTGGTGAGTGCAATAAAGATGTCAAGAAGAGGTGATGGCTGTCCAATTGTTATGTCACCTTGTATCATATGCAGCTGACTAGCTGGTTATCGCATCAAATATGACTTGTGAGAAAACAATTATGAATGACAAAATTTAGACAATTCATTTAAATTAATTGTTTGGTATGTATGCATACATCAAGCTGTGTTCTCCACTGGCTGAATTTTTCTCTGATACACTGAAGGGTATAGATCAGTAGTGATTGTCTTTTTGGCAAGGCAGCTGAATAAAGGGGCCTGTGTTAATTCCTTCGCAAGAAGGAACTGCAGGAGTGAATGTGTTCATGGCATTTTCCGATAACTAAGAGCCAAACTGATTGTTTCACAATGTTAACAGTGAAGTTATTGCTGCTTGCCCAATGGTAAGGCATTGAATTAGTCATTGTTGCCCTTGTAGCTGATCTTTTTGTCAAGGTGGTACATTTTTTGTCCAGGTGGTTGAGCCCTTCTTCAAATTTTGTCCAGGTGTCACCACCCTCACGATACAGTTAGTCGAGACTCAAGAACACTAATCAAAGTTCTACAGTACATTCCTAGTTGTCCTATTCCTATAACTACTGCCCTCCCATATCACAAGCTCATCCCATATTTATCACAACAACTCACCGATCAACTTTTTGAGTCTTGTGTGCCATCATTCTGTGCATTTTGATCAATATTATCCTCACATCTATCACTTACACTCACTTCTTGCAAACATCAATTTATTCCTTTCTGTTTAGAGAATGTGTGTGACTTCAAACAATACAGTAGACAACCACCTGTCCAGGCACATCTTGACAATCAATGGATCGATCTTCATAGTCATTTTGAGGTCTCCACAATTGTACATTTAGCAGCATATCACATC